>PVJI01000562.1:0-248432 GCA_004026765.1 Micronycteris hirsuta
CTGAAAACTAATTTTTCTAAGGTGTGCAATTTGAACTACCAGGGTGGCTAAAATTCACTCAATTGCCATTCCTAACCAAGTCTATTTTAAACTAGTGACTACTTTCTACGTGTTTTCTTTCCTTTTTTATTTTCTCCTCCTTCCTCCCTCCTCCTCCTCCCCTTCTTCCCCCCTCCCTCTCCCTCCCCTTCCCCCTCCCCCTCCTCCTCCTCCTCCTTCTTCTTCTCTCTCTCTCTCTCATTATCTTCTGTTTATAGAAGTTATGAGAAAGGCAGATGACACCACAGCAGCAGATTGCTCGAGGTCACAGCAGCTCGTTTCCCCAGCAGGTCCAGTACGGTTGGCATTAATGTCATAGACAGCGTCTGAGATGGTAATCCAGGTTCTACAGAGAACAGAAGATGACTAAAGAAAGACATGAATCAAGGAGTAGGTGTAGATCCAATATTATCTCCTTTAGCTTATTTTTCTCTCTGAAATGAGAAATTAAACCAGTGCATTCTGTAATATATGTAGATACAGAAAAATATCTGAACAAGGCAGTGGTTCATACTTGTTCCTACAGGAGACAGAACTGGGTTCCAAACAGGCTTGAAGCGTGAGTTATTAAGACATATTTCATCATATATCAGACCAAGAATGCAGCACAGCAGGACACTGTACTGACAACATTCTGAGTATCGGCCCCGCCTTCCATTTCCCTTTCTATCATTCCACTTCATCCTGGTCATCCTTGTGTTGCTGTGACTCAACAGTATTTTGGTTTGAGTTGCTACCAAGGCTGGACTAGGGTGAAGAGAGTGAGGTACTCACCTCAGGGACAGAATTTAAGCCAGTGGGGAAAAAAAGAGAAAGTAATAAAGATAAATAATATTTTAATACATTTTTAAATCAAAATTAATGTAAAAAATCTGTGATGAACGAAACATCAAAATTCCAAGTAAAGGCAGAATCACAGTACCAACTTTTCTTTTGCCTTAGGCTCCACTATAGCTAACAAGGCACTGGTAGATGTTTCTTTAATCAAAATTTCCCGCAGCACTCTGTCAAGTTCGCACGTGAGGACACATAACCTCAGGACACTTTCCTTGCGGTGCTTGAGTTTTACATAACCTCTATGAATAAGCACATTTGAACACAAATGGTTTAATTCAATCACTTAAGGTGTTATTTGTGTCAAAAACCATTAAGTACTTAGTAGCTACATTAAATTGATTGTTTTTCTCTTTCTCTAAATTTATTTGTGAATAGATATACTCTGACAAGATCAATGAAAAACAAACATTGCTTATTAATATTCTGATGGAAACTTCAAAGCCCAAAAAGTGAACACAAGGTCAAAGAAGGATTGCCAGATTCTGAAAACCTCCTTCCTAGCTGACTTTTCCTCTCTCAGAGTAAACATTTCTTTTTTGGCAAATAAAAAGCAAAAATCATGACACTAACTTTTCTTCTTTAATAAATGTTAGACTTATTTTGATCATTTTTCTAGATGTTAGAATGAGGGATTTGAAGAGTTTTGTCTAAAATAAATTCTATGAACCATTATTCTACTGCCCTCTATTGTTAAGCAGTGAACAATAATGTCCTTGAACAGGGTGAAATATAGAATATCTTTTACAAAACAGCAATATATACATGTATATACACATTATACATATATTTGTATATCTGTCTTCTATCTATTTATTGGTAATCTAGAATTTCCTAGAAAGTAAAACATACGCGGTTTGTTTTGGAAATTCAAAATCCTTTAGGTAATTTTTTTATTTTGGCATATATGCTTCAGTATACGATAGGACATATTGTAAGATTTATTAAATTTACTTATTTTAATAAAATAATATTCATGCATTTAAAAATAATTGTGCAGTATAGAAATGCACAAAAATAATAGTCACCCAAATCCTATGCCCAAAGGCCAACACTGTGACATCTGATGCTATACTTTCAGAGTTCACTATATACAATTTTACTTTTAGAAAAATCACAAAAATGCTTAAGTAAACGTTTTGTTTTTACATAACCTCAATGCATTTCCTTTTTTTTCTTGATTTTTAAAAAATAATCTTACATATTCAATTGATTAAGCAAATCCCCCAAGCGGACCCATGCTAGAAGCAATGAGGAATTTTAGAAAAACTACAAAATTACCCTGAATGACACAGGACAAGCATACATGAAATGACCTACTGAGAAACAGGGCTGGCAGCATGGCCTTGTAAGAATGGTACACAACCAAAGCAAGCAAAGGCAGAGCAGCGAATGCAGTCTTGCTGTTCCCAGCTGTGCCGGGGTTACACAAGGCTTCTCCATCACAGAGAAAGCATGAGCGAAGAAGGGACAGGACGACATTAGTGCCATGGCAGGTGTAAACTGAGTAAAGGTAATGATGGGTTGTGTCACAGTGAGAATGAGCATGATTCTCACAGAGAATAGTAAAAAAAATAAAATAAACAGTATAACAATGACAACAAAAATAATTTAAAAAATGACCTGGCTCACTTTAGCCGGTGAGCTGCGTGTGGCATTATTGATTAAGAAGCAGTACATAGTCACCAACAAGAAATGTTAAAGAGAAAAAAGAAAGAGACTGTTATTTTCTTTTAAAAAGATACGGGAAGGGAAGGATAAAGGTAGTATCAAAGGAGGAAGAGAGAGTGAGATGAGGGAAAGCCGAGAAGGGAAAAAAAGGAAACAGCAAGGATAGGGGGAGGGAGGGCCATAGGGAGTACTGGGAAGTAAGGTATTCATATATTCACACGTGTGTGTTGCTTTATTGGACAAAGGGCACAAGCAAGTAAAAATGCCATAAGCACAAACAAATAAAACCTTCCATTCAATCTTTAACACATCCAGGCAGACACCGACTTTGGAGCAGGTGAATGACAGGATGGAAATACAATTTGGCCTTGGGCGGTGTGTGCAGGTGCACAACAAATAAATGTTGACATTACCTGATCATGGAGAATGGGATTTGTGATAACACATCACTGCTAATGATAATCTTCCCGTAATTGTAATGTACAGAATAACATTTCCAACACTCCTTAGCCTGTTTAACCTGTCTGCTATGCATTTATCCATTTATTCATAGAGCAAACATCTATTGTATATGTTACGTGTGAGAGGCATAGTTCCAGATACAAGAAAGTGAAGACTTTTTTATACATGTACTTGTGCTGCGCATTGTTCCAAAAAGCATTTTTATCAGCATTATTTTCATTTAATATATTGCTCCTTTTTTTACATTTGTAACTTTAATTTTATTGTTGTTCAAATACAGTTGTCTCCATTTCCCACTCACCACTCTTCCCACCCCACCCCCCCCAACCTCCCACCCTTGATCCTACCCTCCATTGGCTTTGTCCATGTGTCCTTTATACCTGCTTTTTGATGAACCTTTTAAGGCAAGATAGTATGATTAGTATATGATTGTTTCTCTTAAGACGGTTATAATCTTAGAAGGGGAACATATGTGTGCATAAAAAAATCAAAGAAGTCAATCATTCTACGGAAGTTTTCACAGAAGGCTAAGAGGAAACCAAATTTCTGGATTGAGGAAGTCTTCCTGGAAGACACGGTATAAGAGACATGAAGGATTCATAGGCCTGCAATAGGCAGAGGAGACAGACACACGCTGAGCACTGCCATATAAAGGGAAGGTGTCCGCAGGAAATGGAATGGTTTCGAAACATATGAAGTGGCTACAGTTCAAGGGGAGGGTGTGCTGGTAGTCGGCAAGTGATAGGACTGTATTCGCCATGCTGGATGACGTTAGAAAATTGGGGAGGTTCAAATGTTGAAGGTAAAAAATACCAAATGAAATTGGTATTTTTTCTGTGAGAAAAATATTTCTGGTCAAGATAGAAGGAATTAGTCAGATTTCATAAGGTAATATTAATTAAGAGTACAAAAATCAAGTAGAGAAATAACAGATGAGAGTCAGAGAGACCATACAGAATGCTTAGTAACATTCCAAGTCACCAGGAGGAAGGTATAATTTTGGGTTTTTATGATGAAAAATGCAAAATTGGAAGAGTCAACTAGATTTAGTGGCCAGTTTTGTGAGGGAGAATAAGTACAAGGTGGTAATATAGTATAAGATAATATTTCTAGCTTTAGAGTATAATACTCATACTGCAGTATAAGATAAAGTATATACTATACTCTAGCTTTAGACTATAGTATAAGATAATATTTCTAGCTTTAGTGACCAAGAAGTCTGTGCTTTTAGAAGAATCTTAGCTGTTATAAGAACTACTAATTTAAATGCTTTGGCTATGGTGATATTTTGGACTATTGGGATATCCAAAAGAAGATGTTACACATAGAAATATAATTAGGGATAAAAGGATATTAGGAGTGTAGGTACGGATTTGGAAGTCATCTTCAACAAGGAGATTTTAGGTCAAGTCGCTGGACTGAAAGAGGTTGTGAGGCAGAGGAGGCCGAGATAAAGAAATTAAGATATAATATGCAACCTGGGGAATACCTATACTTGAAACAAATAGAAGAAACAGGCATGAAGAGGATGACAAGGGATAGTCAGATATGTAAGAGGTGCAATTATGATTTATTGCTAATATGTACTAAAGGTCATTAAAAGAGATTCTTATTATATTAGACATATATATTATATTATTCTAATAGGAAGAGATGTGACCTTAAGCAGCTAGCTTGATTTTTATCCATGGGCACTATTATATTCTTTGTCCTATGGAGAAAAATTTTACCTCAGGCAAAATTGTGGCTTAATTCTTCTAAAGTTGTAGGTATTTTATTACTATTTTTTAATTAAGTTATCCTGCAAGAAAATTTACTTTTAGGTCTCTATTTCTGTGCATTTTAAAGTGTATATTTGTGTAAGGATCACTATAATCAAGATTCGCCAGTTGGCTCCTCTCCCTGCAAACCTCTCTCTCTGTCTCAACAAATACAAAAAATGTAAAGATTCAGAACAGTTCTATCACACAGAAAACTCCCTCATGCACCTCTCCTCGCAGTCATACACTCCCTTCACCCAGCCTTCAGCAGCCGCTAATCTGTTCTCCATCACCAGTGTTGTTTCCTTCCAGAAAATATTATAAATAAAATTGTTTGTCATATAACCCTTTAAGCTGCTGTCCTTTACTCAGCATAATGCCTTTGAGATAGATGTATGATTTTACATGCAAAAATACTCCACTCCTTTTTATTTCTGAGTAGTATTCCACTGAGTATTTTAATCAATAAAATTCACATTTGTACAAAAGCACATGCACTTGCTCTAAAATCAAATGGAATGCTTGGCTTTCCTCTCTAGACCAGACTGGAATACTGATTGTGGGAAGGAGACCTGAAGCCTTAGAGTAAGTGGTGCCTTATAAATAAATATTCTTATTCCCCCAGGCTCTGAAGAGAGGTTTTGGAACAGCGGCCAGAGTTTAATTAGAGTCCCAGCACTGCTGAAACTGGCTGCTTGAACTGCTTGAAGAACTGTCCAGCAAATGAATTGCTGAAAACCAATGTGGCATTTATACTGTAATTAGTGCAAATAAACCTGTAATATGATGGCAGACCTATGACTTCTGCTTCACATTCTCCTCCATATCACTGCCTGCTCCAGAGCAATGGAAATTTTCCAAAAAGATAATAAGTATTGAATGCCAAAGATATGTCTCTCTTATTTCCTCAAAGTGACACCACGTATCTTAAATCCTAAAAATCAGGTATCTCAATCTATATAGGCATTACTTTCTACAGAGCTACAAATATAACAGCTTCAAAAATTACATAAGAATAAATGTTAGAACTCAGACATACAAAATAAAATACAGATCAGAGAACTGAGCTAATAAAATATTTCTTATTCAAATTTTGATAAAGTTCCAATAGGTACTTTCATGCATAATTTAAGCAGTAATTTTTATCAGAACTCCATTAGATCTCTAAGTGGTGAAAGACTTTCAAGAAAAAACACAAATGAAAATTTAAAACAATGATAGTTTATATTTACAAATAAAATGAATATTATCTTTATTGTGCCTGTGTTTTTGAGATAAATATAATGCATTTAATTGAATTTATTTAAATTACATTTACACAGACAAATGTTCCTGACAGTTTTAAATTAAACTCTAATTCAACCTCTCTTAAAATATATATGTTAAAATGGTTTGCTGATATTAACTTTTTTGCATTGAATAAAAGCTAAGTTTTCCTCTAAAATGCCTTTCTATTAATCACTATTTAAGTGAAAATGCCATTTCACATTAATATCCTGCATTTGGCCAAAATTCTGATTCTGATTACCCAAGTTACTATTTGCTGGGGATAATTAGAGGAAGAATGCAATATCATATTGTCCTTAAGATTCCTATGCCCTTTACAAGAATGACTGCAATGTTTTCCCGTGTACTAGAAAGCCTGTTCAGAAATTATTCACTCTCCTCCATTTTCTGGTGTTGCTTCATCATTGCAAAGAAAAAAAAGAGAACACAATTTGAGAAGGAAGGTAAGGATGTGCATGCTAAAAGGAAAATGATAACAAGAAAGAAAAGAGAAGTTCTGTTGAGCTTTGAGCTATTGTGAAGGAAACCAAGTCAGGGAGTGAAACAGAGTGAATGATCTCAAGGGCCAGTCTTGATGCTTGCAGAATGTCAGGAGCCGGCAGTGAGCAAGGGACATGACAGGAGACTTAAAAGGAGCCTGGCGTGACTACAATGCACAGCAGGATCCGAGACAGTTCTTCTTCCCTTTCTTTTCTTTAAAGGTATATATGACCATATATAACCATATATATATATATACATATATACATATATATATGCATATGCAATATGTATGGTTATATACATTATATATAGTCATATATATGTGATTGTATATGATCAACATAATGAAATGAACAATAACTGCACATGCATAAACTCCATACTCTCAAGTGTTAAGTGAATACTAAAACTGAGTCATCAGTGCCAAATAAGGAGGGGAATTAGCTTGAATACTTCCTCAGAGGAAGCATCAGTCTTTCCATATAATCTTTTGAGATTATTAAGCTATATTTTTTCTTATAAGTCAATTTTCAAACTGAACCAGTAGCATCAGCAACACCTGGGAACTTAGAATGGCAAGTTTGCAAATTCTCAGGCTCCACCTCAGACTTACCATTGAATTGAAGCTTTACATCAGACAGTTCAGCAATCTGCGTTTTAACTAGCCCTTCAGGGGATTCTGATGCAAGCTAACATTTAAGAACCATCTGGTTGGTAAAACTGTGTTACACTAGTATAATCTAGGTGTAGTTTTCCATTCATTTATCTGGGATATTTATCTGTGGTTTTCCATTCATTTATCTGTTTATTGGGTCAGGCACTAGAGACACTGGGAGCAACATAATGTGGTCCCTGACCTTGTGATGCTTGTAATCTAGAGATGAAAGACAAACAAAATCCAAATAAACAAAATAATTAAAGTATGATACAAAGGTTATTAAGGAATCAAACAGGTAATGAAATAGGAATATAGGGAGAGAACTACTTTAAATGCCATGTGCAAAAGTCCTGTAACGAGAAAAAGTTAGCATCAGTTTTAGATTCTCCATGGAAGGCAAACATTTACTTCCACCTCACCAAAAATAATCCCACCAGAAGCAAATGAGAAAAACTACTTCAGCACTTGCTGTTATTAATAATGTAAAACCATGGCCCATCACTGTTCAGTTTTTTCACAGTGAATCACACAGAATCAGTTCTAGGAAGTATTGTAAATAAATTTAATTTCCTGACCCTTATTGTACTTAATGACAAAGCTCTGTGGTCATCACTTGGGTTATATAAGACCCTCATGATTAGACAGACTTGGGGTAAGAAAAAAAAATGACTCCATTAAGTAATTTTTTAAATTAATTCAGATACTTCATTTGACTAGGTATTTGATACTGCAGTAATTGTTCTTGTGATAAGTATTATTCTCAAAAAGAAAGATTCTAACCTCTACTCAGAGACGGAAAACAGTAAAGTCCAGGATGTTAAGCTATTTTGAATTCTGAGTTTACTTAATGTGATATTTAATTTTTGATATAGAGAAAACCAATATGAGACATGCAAATGAAAAAGACTTGGAAAATAATATTAACAGTTCCACTTAAGTGACTACTGTAAGACATCTACAACTGAATAAGCACTATACATATATTTAAACATTTAATACAAAAAGAATTCTGCAAGAATGTATTCTCATGCCCTATTTTTCAGGTGTAAATATTAACAAATTAATGATTTATGAGGTTTATTCAGCAGAACACAATGATAGGACAGTGTGATGGGGGTGGGGGTGCGTGTTTGACCAAGTGGTAGAATTTAAACTCAAAGCTGTATGATTCCAAAATAATTTGAAATTCAGTGTTTTTCAAGTCTCACACAGTATCGTACTCCTTTAGGATATTGCTATACCCAAATTAACTTAGACCAGTAATACTTTACTTATATAAATGAATTTCACTTTATATCACTCCCATAAATTAAAAAAATTCTATTGCTAGAAAATACACTAACAACAAATTAAACAAAATTATATTGCTTAATTCTATCCAACACTGTTGGTTACCTGATTCTGATGACCAGGAATTTTGGCAACAACTCCAAAAATTAAAAATTGCCTCATGCTTGAAGAAGTTAGAGCAATGACCACCAGATTAATGCGGTCTCTTGGGAAAATTTTGGTAGAACAGGAACTGAAAAGGAGTAACTTTCCCACCTTTAATGTTGTCTAACGCCAATTCCAAGAACCACAGAAATTATCTTACATGGCCAGAATCAAGAGCATCCTATAGTCTGAGAACTACAGTATGATACCTTATGTTCAGAAATTACCAAAAAGACTTTTTCTCACTCAATTCCAAGAAATAGACTTTTCCCTTAGTTAATAAGCACCATGTGAAATAATTAAATACTTTTAAATATAATTCTTATAAACATTCAGTGTTATATGCTCAAATACAGATTCAGATGACAGGATCCTTCAGCCCTGGGCCAGCTCTCCATTTCTGGGCACAGTTACATAGAGATTGAGAATAGAGACCCGGGCTCAATCCTGGTCTGCGGCATACTAGTTGGACGATCTTGGACAAGAAACTAATTTGAGTCATAGTTGCAAAATGTCAGGAGGATAACTGAGGGTTAAAAAAATGCATAATTGATAATATTATTGAGAAGTTTAAATGACTCATAACAGGTGAGATTAAGTACAGTACTTAGCACACAGTTAATGCCTGATAAATATTGCCATAAGAATAATTCTGCATATTTGCAAATAGTGGGACACCAACTTTCTGAACATATGCTATTTTTCATCTGCAAATTAAGCTACTACATATTTTTGTAGCATATTTTTAATACGATTTCCATCGGAAAGGTCACTGCATGTAAATGGGTTATTTATTTGTATGACTATTTTAAAAATGCATGTTGCATTTGGGGGGTAAGTTTGGACTCAAATCAATTTCGATGATACTGGAGTTATTTGATTATCTCGGCATAGACTAGGGTTTTCGTATTTCCTTATTTTGGTTTCTGCTACCCACCCTCAGAGGACCTCCCCTGCCCCTGTCATCGGAGTGACAGATTGCTTCGGTTTATCATCATGATGATATGGCTTAACAATTGTCAGTCACATATTTAAAAATTATTTCCAGTGTCTGGACCTACTCCACAAACCACAAGGAGGAAGAAGAGATTCATTTTAATGAACCTTATGAAACTCCAAAGGTGGCTTGCCCAGTCACTAGTAGGACTCTGTGTAAGAAGCACATCATATTTTTTTTCTTTTGGGGGGGTATGACTCAAATTACGACCATTCGAGTAGGTCTGTATTAACCCAAACAAAACATCCTGAGCCTCTGTCTGTAATGTTCTAGGCTCTAATCTTAGGAATAAATAAAATATTTGAGTAATCATAAAATATAGAATACACATCATGGTGCAGCATTCATTTAAAAATTGGCAATATAAGGACTGGCTTGCATCATTTCACTCAGTGATGTTGTGGCTAACATTAAGTCACTACAGTGTAAGAGTTCTGTTCTCAGTCCTGTTGGATAAATCAACTCAGTCCTCTCAGCAAGTCTGCAAAGTAACACAATTGTCTCCATGCTGCAGACGATGAAACCAAGATACAGAGAAGTCGCAACACCAGCCAAAATGAGACAGCTAGAGAGTGGCAGTGCAGTGTTCAGACTCCGTCTGGTTTCGGTGTCTGGACTCCTAATGACCTCGTAATCTTAAATAATTTAACACCTCATACTCTTAAACAATAATTTTCAAGTTTCCAGACATAACTGGATGTATACTTACATCAATTTTTGCAAAAAGCCTTGTATGTTTGCCTTATTGTTTATGAAAGTCATATATATTAAGATGGATGGAAAAGCCAGAAAAAAATGGAAGACAGTTCTGAAATCTGTTTTCAAATCTTATCTACAGCAGACCTGACAAAATATTGAATCTAGCCTGCTTTCCTAGTGAGGGGATAATCAAGAAAACAAGAGAAAAATGAAAAGTACCATGATGATAACTGAAAAAAAAAAGAGAAAACAAACATATTTTCCATATGCCAGACACTCTGCAAAGTGCTGTCCACGCATTGCTTCATGTAATCCTCTCCAAATCCATATGCCACAAGGACTGTTAGTGCACTCCTTTTAAATAAGAAATCTGAAGTTCAGAGTACTTACATAGCTGGCCTAATGTAAAGCATTTTGTATCAGAACTGAGATATAAACACAGGTCTGTCTGATTTGAGAATAAATTATTCTAAATCTCTAGCTGATAAACAACAGAATTGAAGTCTGTGAAAATAACGGTACCGAAGACCCAGATAGGAATTTGATTTTTAAAAATTATGTCATATATTAAAATTAATAGAGTTAAAGTAATATCAGTACTTATGTTCCACATTGTAACAAAGTTAATGGAAAATTATATTCATGATCAGAAAAGCAAATTACACCTTGCAGAGTGGTGTGTGGTTGAATGCAAATGAGCCTGACTTTGCAAAGTGCCTACTGAAGAGCTCAGTGTCAGCAAAAGGGCGGTGTTGCTCTTGGAATTGGAAAGACCTCCCCACTGGCTTTGGACTATCAACATGAGATGAAGCCAGTGCTATAAAGTAAGTTATTTTCTACCACTAGGGTGAGAAATCAAAGTTACTTAAAGAGCTTGCTGAGCAAATATGCTAAGTTCATCACATTTTTCACATGCTGAATGATGGTGGTGGGGGATTAAACTCACACGTGGAAACAGTACTTTATTACCAATGATTTAAAAAAATAGGTGGTCATTAATTCAACCGTAGTTAAGTAAATATCACACCATCATTATTATGTGGCATTTACCTAACTACATAACCACCATCATTATTATTACTACTATAGAAATCACCCACACTGTTTAAAATTAAGAACCTTTTGAATACCGAGATCTATAAGGTTTTCCTAGAGAAACAGCAACATTGATAAATTTTGCCATGTCAGCAATTTCAAATCAGAAAAACAGGAAGCAAACACAAAGTGTGGAATTAGAGAAGAAAATGGTCTTTTTGGCGGAGCTAACAATGGGTCTTTGAGTAATTTCCCTAGCCTTTAAATGCTTTAGGGACTACCATAGAGTAGGAAAATAAAATCTGCTTTATTCATCAACGTAAAAACCTACTAACGACAACAGTACTATGTTTAAGCAATCCTCACTCTTCCGTTGTACACAGGGAATAGTATGGTATTCAGGAAGGTCTGAATCTCAAATGTATCTCTTTCTGACTTAACTATCCACCTGACCACAGACAATGTATGAAGCTCTTCTAAACTTTGGTTTCTCAGTTTTCCAATGGGAATACTGTAAGAACCTGTGTCTTTGGGCACTTGCTACTGTTAAGTGAGCCACATGTTCAAAATGCTTAGCATTTTGTTCAATACACAATAGCTAATACCGATGTATTACCAACTTCGTTTCCCCATTTCCATTCAAAGTTTTTGCTACTCTTTAGTAAACAACTGGAAAGATGAGTTGACTATGTTTTTGATGAAGCTGACTCACCTGGTTAAAACTGCCTAAATAATTTGTGGCTGTAGATTTAGCCTGAGTTGCATATACCCTAATATTTGGTCCCAGCCAGGCCAGATTAATTAGAATTTGACAGCTGCCCCACTCATCTGTTTAAGATTAATGGCCTCATGGCTTTATTTCCACCTTAACACTCTTGTTCAGGAGAAGCAACTCTTGCAAGAAACCAATGCCACAATGATTAATAAAATCGATCTTTATAAATTCTACTAAAGACCTAGCATAATGCGCATTTTTTCCCCACTACACAATTCTTTGTTTCTAGTCGCTATTTTAGTTTTCATGTATCTCTGGGAAGCAACGGTCTCAAAGCTTTGGGCCACCAGCACAGAACCTTAATACCAACTGGATTTCACACCAGTCTCTTACTTTCAAACCCTTGTTCATCTGTCTTGGATACAATTATTTAAAATGCCAAGCTATCATCACAATGATGCTATTTAAGTGATTATCGTCCACGGGGAGGCTATAGAGGTTTTTGAGCAAAAAGGAGGGGGAAAAAAAGCTGAAATCCAGGCTTTGAAAGGCAGTCTTCTTTCTGAATCTTTCACTTCAAGTCACAACTATTTTCGTATTAAGACTGCTCCTGCCTAAGAACAGAATTATCCATGGGAAGCTCACTGGAGATTTCCTGAAACAGAAGAGTGGTGACAGTCACATTCAATTACTTCTGTCTCAGGAAGAAAAACACAGCTTGGGCCACTCCCCAAGTCAGAGGTCCTGTCTCCAAAACCTGCAGGAGGAGGCAGGTAACAGTCACTTCCAACCTACAATTGATGCCTGCCAGGTAGAGATAAGATCTGGGGCTGCAGCGTTTTGTCATGTTATTTTTCACAAGAAGAAAGAAATCTAGACTCACCATGAATTTCTCGACTTCTAAATGTTGGCAACTAATGCACATATTGGAAGAATAGTTTGTGCCACACAGAGGTATTGGGCCAGACCCAATAGCTAGTCCCAATAGCTCATCCAGTTAATGAGATGCTGAATTAAGATTTCTGCTTTGAGTCCTGAATGCTTGCCCAAGTTCATTTATTCAAAGAGATCCTAATCTGAGCATAAGGTAGCAATGGAAACAGGGAGATGCTCCATCATTTCACAGGAAGTATCTGTGCAGCTGATCACCATTCTAGCCTTTATGACCACGGCTTTAATGGAGTTCATTTTAGGGAGTCAATTTGTAAACTGGAGGGACTGAGCCGTTTCTCCCTTAGGTGAAACGGTTTCTCAATTAGATGAAAAGTGTACTCTTTGTTAATGCCATGACAATGTGCCAAAGAACCATGACCTTTAAGCTCTTCCCTTGTCCCTCTCCTTTAAGTGCTGGTAACAGAACGGTAATAATCCTCCCCGGTGGGTTCTAGATATCTCTTTCTAAGTCTCCCTTTAATTTTAGTCCAGACCTGCAAATATCAGACAAAAAACATCAGTGATAACATGTCTGAACCTTTATGAGAATTCTATTTTTATGTATTAGTTTTTTCCTTTCATCTCATGAATAAACTACCAGCTCCTGGAGATCTTCCTGGAAACAATGAACTAAGAACAGTAAACAATGGTTATCCAGTCACGTTAGGAGATAACTAGAGTCCCACTTTACCCACAGTTTCACTTTTTGCGTTTTAAGTTACCCACACTCAATTGCAGTCCTAAAAATATCAGATGGAAAATTCAAGAAATAAAAATTCATAAGAGAAAACCCTCTTAAATCTCAACCCTTCTTTCTCTCTCCCTCTCTTGTTTCTTCCTTCTAATAGATCTTATTCGTGGAGTTGTAGAATCCAACAAAGAACAACGGAACACCTCTGTCTAGCATATAATGATACCTCTTATTTCAATCTATGACTAAACTCAAAATGTAGGATGTGTAGATGTGTGTCTGCATTTTATCAAAGCCGCTATGATTTTTATGTTGCCTTTTAGATGAAATGACAGGGTAGGCTTCCTATTGCTCCTTTCTTCTCCTAATACGTCCGCCTTCAACTACTACTTTTCCCATCTCTTCTTGCTTAGAAGTAGAAGCGTTTTTCTTCCTAACTTCTATGTCTTACCGTTTTCTCCTGGGGCTTGATCCATCAATGCATCCCACTTTTAAACATCTCTCTCACTTTTCACTTTATTAATACAAAGAAAAACGTATCAATATTCAATCTCTACATAGAGTTTAAATGTTGTTAATTGTGTCCACTGCCTCCCATATTAGCTTATTTTACGAACTCTATAGGAGCTAGCTATATTAAGCTATATTGACATTTGTTGTTGTAAGGTTAAGGTGCACAACATAGAGATTTTATTGATGTATACATACTGGTATGCTGCAAAATGATTACCAACATTAGTGTAGGTAAAACACGCATCATCTCACATAGTTATAATTTTTCCCAGGGGTATGGTAAGAACTTTTAAAATATACTCTTCTAATAACTTTCAAATATACAATATGATATTATTAACTATAGTCACCATGATGTACATGATACTGCAGGAACTTATTTACCATATAATTGCAAGTTTGTACATTTTGGCCCCCTTCATCCCTTTCCGCCACTCCTATCCCCCAGAGACAGGTACAGAAAGTCTATTTAAACACATTTCAGCAACCCTTTTAGACACAGAAGCAATATATCTTATGATACACTTACAATGCCAACTGAAAAAGGAAAGTTTGTGGCAGGAAAGCCTTTAATAGGGATTCATTTTTTCCCCTACAACTTTAGAAAAATAAGTGAAATTTCCATTTCACATTGTCTGGAATTGTATTAAGTGCTTTGGTCAAGTCATAACTTTATTCATTTTGTTCAAAACTATGAAATTAAAAGGGAAATGTATGAAGCTAGAAGAATAGAAATTGTAATGTGAATTTTCTGGGCTTGAAGGAAGTGAATAACAGTATATTTAGGTTTTTGTTGTTGATTGGGCAATATTAATCTGAATAAAATGGAAAGCTCTTGAAACAGGCAGAAGAAAGAGAACATAAAATTTGAAAACTCTGGGGGTGGGGGGGTGATGCATGCTGCCAAGATGTTGAGGAAAAACAAAACAGGAGGAATAAATCTTGAGAAAATCAGAGTAGCAGATGTTATTCCAAACACAAGAATGAGGAAAGCTAAAGACACAAAGAGAGTTCGACCATAGGGTTAAACTTTAAGTTATGCCTGATGCATCTACACGTTCACATGTTCCTTGCAATAGCCCATCCACCACCCCCATGTAGTCGTACATGCAGCAAACAGAAACAGAGCCACATCTCGGATCCAGCCCAAGGAAAAGTTTGGGGAAGAATCTAAGGACAATCGGTTCCTCACTATGATTGAGACTATGTGAGAAAGAAAATAAAAGAAATTTAAGGTGAGCGCTTGGGGTAGAATCCAATCATGGTTTCCACTAGACTAGGCCACAACAGTGGTTAAAATCACATGGCTGCATTTCTTCACTGCCTCTTTCTCACGTGGCATCATCCCAGAAATACATTTGAGAAAGGGTATAGTCACACTGAAGCTAATGATATCATGACAATTAACAATATTTTAACTCAAAATAGGTTTATTTATTATTTAATTATCTTGTTTCATTGCATCTTCAAAACAAAGTTACATAACATGTTAATGGTAGGGAATCTTTATATAAGTATGTTAGTAGAAATATCTCTACTGTTTCATTGTTATATTGATGTTTTCATTTGATTTAATATAGAAACTACTTATTAACCTTAACAATCCTTCTAGAATAACAAATAAGATAATTTTGTGTTTTTTATTGATGTGATTCATTGGACAAATGTTAAGCCAACCTTACATGCCTGAGATAAAGTCAATTCAGTCACACAGAATTATGCCTCACATTTCTAAATGCACTTTGAAAAGAACATATTTAGAATATTTATATCTCTATTCAGAAGTGATCTTATTCTACAATTTTATAGTTCAGTGTTGCTTTGTTTATTCCCAAATGAGCTTCATTTCCCAGTTTTACTATATTCCTTTCTATATCTAGAAGATCATGTCCTGCTTTGGGAAGTAAGACTGACAGAGTATTTTAGAACCAGAGAAGTAATACAGCAAAAATGACAGTCAAGAAATGGAGTGCTAAAGACAGAAAACAAGTTGTCACTGAGACAAAATGTTCACACAATGACACAGGGAGATCTTTTATTATATCTCTAGAGTAATAATTATCCATTATGCAGTATGGTCTGATAATACCTCTGTTTTTATGTCTGTGTCTATTATGACTTCTGAAATGAATGAATGAAATAAGCTTAATAACTAAGGGCAGGAAAAAATTAACTTTAAATTTCACTTTTTTTTTAAACTTATTACCTGTCATGTTAGTCCACAGCTTTAAATATTTGAGTGGTCTACTTCATGTGACTTTAAAGGAAAAAAAATAACTAATGTGATTTTTTTTTACTTTGACTATACATATTTAACTCATTTAGCAGTCTAGACATGTTCACCTTAAAATCAATGTAAAGAAAGTGCAAAATAGCTAATTTTTTAAAAATGCAGGGCCTATTCAAATGTGCTGCTATGAAGAAAGAAAGCATTAAGAAAGGAATTAAAATTTTTTTAAAGATCATAAATCTACTGAAATCTGTCAAAACATAAAATTGTTTAAGCTTCACTGCATCTCAGTAAAGTGGAAATTTTTTGCCTAAATAACTGCAATTTGTCACTTAGTAGACAAATAGAGTTGATTATATAGTAATTTACAATGCAGAAGTTTTTATGTAACCCAATTAGTTTTATGTGAATAAAAAATGCATCTATAAAGTAATGGTACCTGTGTAATAAGAATACATATCAACAAAAAGAAACTCAGTAAACATGTTAGCATGGATGTCTACAATGGAAAGATACATAGGGGTAGAATGTACGGATAGAAGACAAAATAGGAATTTTGTAAAAGCTTATTATTGAGCTACCCTAAGTGAGTTAACTAATTATGTTTAATGGCCACCTTCAAGCTTTTGGACCATAACTACAGGTTGCCTGAAACAATTTTCTAGTTATCCTAAGATAACACAACCTCTAAATTAACCTAGTTAAAAAAAAACAGAGAGAGATAAACATGTTAGGATAAGATGCCCCTTATTTTTGTCTGATTGGGGATATTAAATAGTTCTAATTCAGAAATATACAGTGTATGTATCACAGAGGGAAAAAATGTCCTCAACCTCCTGCATCTACATCCTCTACTCCAAGATAAACTAGACTATGATGAGTTCACTTTCTACCTGAATAAAACTCTCTACATAAATTTTACCAACATCCAAAAACTGTGGGTCCTACTGAGCCAATTAAGCATTAAAAATAGAATTACTGTATCATCTAGTAACCTTGCTTCTGAGTATATATCCAAAAAAATTAAAATCAGTATCTCAAAGAGACACATATAGTCTATGTTTATTGTAACTTACTCATAATAGCCAAGATACGTAGAGAACCCAAATATTCAACAACAAATGAATGGATAAAGAAAATGTTGGTATGTACATTCAGGGGAGTATCATTTGGTCTTTAAAAAAGAAGTAAATTCTGCCAGCTACACCAACATGAAGGAACCTGGAGGGCATTACGCTAAATGAAATAAATCAGTCGCAAGAAGACAAAAACTTCATGATTTCACTTCTATGAGGCATCTCAGAGAGTCCAGCTCAGAGACCTGAGAGTGAAGTGGTGGTTGGCTGTGGCGGGGGGGAAGGGCATGGGAGTAAAGTTTGAGTCACGTGAGATGAACGAGGCCTAGAGATCTTCTGTGCGGCCTTGTGCAGTTAACCAACGGTACGGCACCCTTTAAAAATGTAACGGGGTAAATCTCATATAAGTGTTCATGCCACGTACATTTTTAATAAATTATAAATGAAGATTTTCTTTTTTACTGCTGTTCAAATACCGTTGTCCCCATTTTCCCCCCATTACTCTCCCCTGCCCCACCTAACCCCTACCTCCCACATCCAATGCTCTCCCCCACCCCATTGTCCATGTCCATGGGTCCTTTACACATGTTCCTTGATGACTCTTCCCCTTCTTTCTCCTGATATCCCCCTCCCCCCTCCCCTGCGGTCACTGTCAGTTTGTTCTTTATTTCCATGTCTCTGGTTCTATTTTGCTCATTCGTTTGTTTTGTTGATTAGGTCCACTTAGGAAGATTTTAATTTCTGCTCTATTGTTGTGGGGAGAGTGGAAGCTAAAACACTGTCAACTTCACATACGAGCACACTGGCAGGTGTTGAGGGGATGTTCCTCCCTACCTACCAGGGCACCTTCTTGCCTCTAAGATAGGACAGCACCAAAATCATCACCAACTCTCTCTCTTCATAGCCTTCCTAACGCTGAGGTGGAGTGTCTATTTTTAGTCATCCTTGTGCTTACATTGCTCTTGTTCTAGAATTAGAAGGAATGGGATGCATTATGTGGTCCCACGTCTTTGTCAATGTAGAAAAAGTAATGATAAAGTGAAAGGCCTATTTCAGTATAACTAGAAGGAAACAATTTTCTGTACAGAAATGAAGATTCTACCTGGCCACCTTTAACCAAGTTACCAGCCTGGCGAGTGAAGTTTTGGACCCCTGTTCTATGTAACTGAAGTAAAGCAGATAACTAAAATACAACTAAAAGATTTAAGACTTTCTGTCTTTCATAATGAAATAGGGGGTTGAGAATGATCTCTTAAAGGTTCCTAAATTATAATATTTACAATTTTCTTTAGTTTTTATAAATTGACTTAATTATCCAATAATGTGTAAAGTTTTAAAAAATAAACACTAGACGCCTCTTAGGCTACAGACCGCCCCACAAACTCAGAAACTCCCTGATTGCCTTATGCCCATGGCAGCAAAACGTATTTAGCAATATTTATGTCCACAGCAGAAAAATATATTTACTAAAATATAGTTAGTATTATAGAATTGCATACCTGAAACCTATCAATGTATAATTGTATTAACCAATGTCACCAAAAAAATTCAAAAATGAAATAAAATATATTTAGTGTACTTAATAATTGTCATAAAACTTCAATCAAGTCTAATAGTGTTTATTGTTTAAATCATACACTCATTTTTGTTATCATTTAAATTTTCCAATAATTAACTAGCTCTCAGGTGCACACTTCCAAAACACGTCATCTGTATACTATATCGTGTGTTCACTACCAGAAGACAAGTCTCCTTCTATCACCATCTGTGCCCCAATACCCTCCTCCACCTCCCCACCCCGGCAAACACCACACTGTTGTCCAAGTCCATGAGATTTTTCTTTTCCTCAATCCCTCCACTCTCCAACCCACCCCAACTCCTGACAGCTGTCAACCTGCTCTCTATCTTTGAGTGTGCCTATACTTTCCTTGTTAGTTCATTTTGTTCATTAAATTCCACATATAAATGAAATCACATTGTATTTGTCTTTGTCTGACTGGCTTATTTTACTTAGCGTAATGCTCCTCGGGTCCATCCATGCAAGGGTAAGATTTTCTTCTTTTATACAGCCAAGTGGTATTCCATTGAGTAGCTGTACCACAGCTTTTCAAATGGTGTTGGCAAAATTGGACAAATAGTTGCAAAAACTGAAACTAGACCACCTTTTTACACCATATACAGGAATAAACTAAAAATGGATTAAAGACTTGAATGTTACACTGGAAACCATAAAAATCCTGGAGAAAACAGGCAGTAAAATCTCGGACATTTATTGTAGCAATATTTTTTTCCAATATATCTCCTCAGGCAAGGGAAACAAAAGAAAAAATAAACAAATGGAACTACATTAAACTAAAATGCTTTTGCACTGCAGAGGAAGCTATCAACAAATTAAAAACGCAACCCACTGAGTGGGAGAAGGATTCGCTGATACATCTGATACAGGAACCTTTTTAATTTACGTGTTTTGGTTCCACAGCTCAGACCAAATAATGTCATAATTTCAGGGGGTAGGGCCAGGCAACAGAATCCTTTTTTTTTTTTAATTTCACATAATTTTTTTTATTACTGTTCAAGTATAGTTGTCTCCACCCTCCCTCCACCCCTCCACCGCCACCATTCTCCTCTACCCCACACATCCCCACCTGCCACCCTTGATCCTACCTGCTTTGGCTTTGTCCATGAGTCCTTTATACTTTTTCCTTAATGACTCTTCCCTTCCCCTGCCATAATCCCCCTCCAACCTCCCATCTGGTTACTGTCAGTTTGTTCTTTATTTCAATGTCTCTGGTTATATTCTGCTTGCTTGTTTGTTCTGTTGATTCGGTTCCACTTATAGATGAGATCATATGGTATTTGTCTTTCACTAGAGCAAGGGACATAAAGGAAAGAATAAACAAATGGGACTTCATCAAAATAAAAAGCTTCTGCAAAGCTAAGAAAACATCAGCAAAATGAAAAGGGAACTAACTGTATGGGAGAATATATTTGCCAATGATACCTCAGACAAAGGTTTGATCTCCAAAATATATAAAGAACTCACATGAGTCCACCCCAGAAAGACAAACAACCCAATTAAAAAGTGGGCAAAGGACCTGAATGAACACTCCTCCAAGGAGCACATACAGAGGGCCCAGAGACATATGAAAGGCTATTCAGCATCACTAGCCATCAGAGAGATGCAAATTAAAACCACGACGAGATACCACTTCACACCAGTCAGAATGGCCATCATAAATAAATCAACAAACAACAAGTGTTGGAGAGGATGTGGAGAATACAGAACCCTAGTGCACTGTTGGTGGGAATGCAGACTGGTGAAACCACTGTGGAAAACACTATGGAATTTCCTCAGAAAACTAAAAATGGAACTGCCTTTTGACCTGGGAATTCCACTGCTGGGTTTGTACCTTAAGAATCCTGAAACACCAATTCAAAAGAACCTCTGGAGCCTCATGTCCACAGCAGCAAAATTTACAGAATTCTTTAAAATACAAAAAAAAAAAGCAGGCAAGAAAGAAGGAATACATACGATGACTGGATGAAGAAAGAAACAGGTAAATAAATTTCCCAAGGAACTTTAACATTAAGTTAGAGTTGAAAAGGAAGCGCTACTCTACACTTTCCCACTCCAATAGCTACCCAGCCCCTAAGCTTTTCTTCTCTAACTCTCCCTCTGAAATCGTGTTCCCCTCAAATAGCCTGACATCACCAATTCCTCAAGCACATGGAGACTCTGAATCTGTTGACCCTCCTCACCTCTACTCTCATTTTCTTCCCCAACCAGTTTAAATTCCCAATCCGGAGGAAGAGCATGCTGCGTTCAGCATAGCACTTGCCACAAAAGGCTCTGTGGGCTTTTTAAGCCATCATCTCAGTGAGGTACAAAAACTGACTCTGCAATAACTAGCAAATCCCTCTCTCCACTATGCCCGCCGAAGGGGAACGGTGTTTTTTCTTTTTTGTTTTTCCTTTCCTTTTTCAAACCGTTACAGGATTCCATTCAACTTCACAATGTCGATCCTTAGAAGGCTGGTGATAGAATTAATGTTGTCTAGTGTGGGGCCTTCAATGCCAATACTGATTCCCTGTGTCCCCTTGGACAGAGACAGGAATTGCACTCCTTCAGCACGTCTTAAAGATGCCATCTACTACAATCATGATCAAAACAGAATGAGCAATAGAAGAAAATCCGATGTTCTAATATTCATATTGGACAAAAAAAAACAAATAATAAAATATGCAAAAGGAGTTCATGTCTGGCTCACAGGTTGTGATGCCAGACACTCAGATGTTCCCATTAATGTCAACACCAGCCCATAATGACGGCAGCAGGAGGTTACAGGCCGTTCCATTTGCCATTCCCTGACGCAGTGGCAAATGAAGCACTTCTGTCCAAATGCCTTCTGCTAAGTGAGTAAACACACAGAGAATTTTACTTATGATCAAATGTAATCTTTCTCCCATACGTTAATGAATTTTAAATGGCCTGTGTTCGTTTTACTTGTTAATTATGGTCGTGTGCACACTGAAGCTGATGAACGCCTAACTCACTTGTATTAGGACTGCGTGGCGTATTTCCAAATGTCTTCGCTAATGAGAAGGTAGTCCTCCGACATAGCAAATTAAAAAAAGAGAGCGAGTTTCAAACAGCCAGCTGGGGAAGCTTATATCCTGAATCACTACAATTTAGAAGTCATTATAGAGTCGGTTCCAATAAGAAAATAAAGAATGACTAAACTGAATGCTGAATTACACCAGGAGCTACAGTAAATGTTTCAACTGCTTCATTTCATATAATCCTGGCAAATTTTTGAAGGCCATTTGATCTTCCTTTCAAAGATGAGAAAATGGAAGAAAAATGAGGTAAATTGTTAAAAGTCGCGTGGCTGGGAGGTGATGAGGCTGCAGCTCACCACAGTTCTGTTTGATTTGAAGACCCAAATGCTTACGCGCAGCACCCGAGGGCCCCGCGCAGCTGCCCCTTGCTGCACCCCAGCACCCAGACAGAACCGCGGGCAGCGGCTTTCACCCACGGCTCTGCTGTTTGCGTAGCAGCTCCAGTCTTTGACCACAGAATAGCAACTCTGGTAGACATGTGCTGTCTGAAATCTCTTCTCAGTATAGTGAAAGTAAAAATTGAAATTAAAAAAATCAGATAAACATTTCCAGAACTTTACTGACTATATATTTTGGTAAGGAATATACATCTTCTGAAAATTAAGTATAGGATTCAGTGACACTAGTGACAGTTTGCTAATACTTATTCTTCCTTTATAACTTTAAAGGAAGATACTAAGATCAACATTGTCACTCAACAAATATTTGATATTTTGACTTATCAAATACAAGTAACTGATTAATACCATGGAAGTAATATCAACTTACGTCTTTCAAGAAAGTATACCTTGTAAAATTACATTCCTCTCTCTCTTCCCGGTAAGTAATCCATCACTTTATAAAATAAACTTAAAGTAGTAACACTGTTGTTTGAATGTGCCCAGCATTCATTTTTCCCTTCTGCTACACAGCACCTCGGTTCCTTGATTTTCTTTTCTGGTGGACCACCGTGCCGGATGCTTAGACAACGTGGGTAAGGGGCCTGAAGCTAGCCCAGGGATTGAGAGGTTAGCACGCGGCCAGTAAGAGCTATACATCATGGTTTAGACATAGCCGAGTAACCTACCTCTGGATCAAGGAATATGTGGGGACAAAGCTGGTCCATCTTGACCCTCTCTCCCTAGTTCTAACTTGTTTAGCTGCTGTCAGCTCCACAAAGTAACAAGTACCCTAGCATAACCTTCCCCCAACATTCCAAAATTACCAACTTGGTTACATATTAACATGTGCAATAAACTTTTAACAGTGTCATAGTCATTGGCCCAGAAGTCTGTATCTTCTTATTATATAGAATTAGAAACAGTCTATTTGGAAACAACAACCCATCTGTTAGTATTCCATTGCTGTTTTAAAACCAAAGCCTTCCCAAATGTTTGTAATCATAGAATAAACGAATAAAAACAAATGCTGGCATTGTTAAAAGAATAATTCAGTATTTGGGAAATGAGGGATTTCTTTCTGTATAAATACTGAATATGTAATATTAGCTTAATTTTATTCCCACATATTCATTGAAAAAAAATTCATAAAAATGTCCCAAGTATACTTTAGGTGTGTGGATCAGTGCAGTACATTTCACCAATGATGCCAATCAGCAGCGATTCCAAACTGTCCTTCGATTTTATTGGTTGTCTTGAAGATATAAAAATAAGGATCTTCTCATCTGTAAATGATGGTAGCATAAATACTATTTTACCAAGAGAGGCACATACAGAGTGAAAACCAGTTATGAACGGCATGGCCAATCAAATGAATATCAAATGTGGCTTCAGTAGACTTCAAATTTATTTTCACAATCCTCTCCAGCTTCTCTTCAAATTCTGTTTCCCATCTCCCACTTCCTATCTACGCCCAAGACACTTGGTGCTGGGATGTTGTCTTAATTCATATGGCCCCTTTTTGTACCAGAAGACCGGCTTTTACTCCATATTCCAGTCTCTTAACTCCTTGTATTAGTTTTCTATCGATACCAAAACAAATGCTTAGTGACACAAAGCTACACAAATTTATTATATTACCGCTCTGGTCAGAAGTCCGGGCATTCCCTGGTTCAATTGGTTTTCTGCTCCAGGTTTCACCAGGCTGGATCAATGTGTGAGCAGGACCACAGTAATTTTGGGATGCTCTGCTGAGAAACCTGCTTTCAAGCTTTTTCCGGGTGTTGGCCAAATTTAGCTCTTCGTGATTTTCAGGCTGAGCTTTCCATTTCCATGCGAGCTATTGGCTAGGGATCATTCTCAACCTCTCATAGTTGAGATCCATGTTCCTTGGCTTGTAGCTCTCTTTCTCCATCCTCAATGCCAACCACACATTTAGTCTTCATGCTCTGATTTGTCTCTGGCATACCCTTCAACTTCATTTCCATGCGAGGCAACTGACCATGTTTCTCTCCTCACATCAATGCTTCTCTCTCTCTCTCATCAATAAATATATCTTCAGGTGAGGAATACACACACACACACATGCCTTCCAATCCATAAACATAGGATGTCTTTTCATTTGTGTCTTCTTTAATTTCTTTCATCAATTTTTTGGTAGTTTTCAGTATACAAGTTTCCCATCCCCTTGGTTAATACTTAGTTTACTCCTAAGTATTTTATTATTTTGATGCTATTGTGAGTGGAATTTTTCTCAATTTCTTCTTTCTGATAGTTCCTTGCTAATATATTGAATTGCAATTAATTTTAGTATGTTGATCTTGCATTTTGTAGCTTTACTAAATTTGTTTATTTGCTCTAAATTTTGGGGTGGAATTCAGGGTTTTCTATATATATAGTGCCAAGTCATCTGCAAACACAGACAATATTACTTCTTCCTTTCCAATATGAATGGCTTTTATTTTACTTTCTTGTCTAATTGTTCTATCTAGGACTTCCAGTAGTACATGGGATACAACTAGCAAGAGTGGGCATCCTTGTCTCATTCCTCTCTTAGTAGACAAACTTTCCATTTTTTCTCCAGTGAGTATAATGCTAGCTGTGGCCAAGTCATATATGGCCTTTATTATGTCGAAATACATCCCTTCTATAAATGCAAAAGATTGACAAAAGGAAGAGTTGTGTTTTTATAAATTAAACAAAACTGAAAAAACTTCAGCTACACTAAATAAGGAAAAAGAGAGGAGACATACATGAAATTAGAAATGAAAGAGGAAACTTTACCGCTGATGCCACGGAAATACAAAGGCTCAAAATGTACTGACTATAAGCAATAATACACTAACGAATTAGATAACATAGAAGAAATGGATAAATTCATATGATCACCTCAACAGATACAAAAAAAGTATTTAACGAAATCCAACACATTTTCATGATAAAAATGTTCAACTTAGATAAATATTTGATTGCAAAATCAGAAGGTGTTAATCTTGGGGGGATGAGCTATCTTTAGGATTTCGACTACCATAATCCTCCATCCTTCAAAATGTAATTTTTCTACATTCCATTCTGCCAACTAGAACTTCAATTTTGCTTAAGATTAATGGCGATAAGAGCTAAATAGGATCCTTCTTCCAAATCTGGGTGTAATATATATACCTTTAAGGTGTTCACCTTAGGTAACAGGGAAGGCCAATGAGAGAGAAACATCTTCAGGTTATTTGGAGCATGATTTAAGGTATTTTATCTGTAGTCACAGTCTTCTTGTGAATTTCCTGTTGGTACTAAATTCTGTATTTCAGTTTTTAGAATGCTAAACTTCTTTCCCATGTTTGGGCTAAGAATACTGACACCACCAGATGTGCTGGCGGGGATTTCGAAGAGGCTGACGGCACGGCACGGGGGACCCGGCGTACTGGGATCCACGGCCCGGGTTCTGAGAGAGGAACACGGCCTTGTCCCTCCGTGGCTCTGTCGCTCGTCCAGGAACTTCATGAGAAAATTTTTAAACTGTATTTGGAAATCACCAATTTAGTTCCTACTTGTTTTTGTTTCGAGAGCA
Source organism: Micronycteris hirsuta (assembly GCA_004026765.1). Taxonomy (NCBI): domain Eukaryota; kingdom Metazoa; phylum Chordata; class Mammalia; order Chiroptera; family Phyllostomidae; genus Micronycteris; species Micronycteris hirsuta. The sequence goes on from PVJI01000562.1 coordinate 26,080, forward strand.
AGTCACTTTTTTCTGTTTACATGGCTAAGTGTTCAATGAGTTATAAGCAAAACAAAAATTGCCAATTTTTAACACATTTACATAGGAAATTAGTGTAATGATTTTCAATTGCATTCCAGTGAAATAAATTCATATTCACAGTAATTCAGATGAGAAACCTTGCATATTTTTCCTTTAATGAAAAATGGAAATTTTCGTTTAGAAGACTAAAATTAAACTCTATATGCTCTTATGAAGCCTTGAAAGTGGTTTCATACAACAACAGAAACAGTAATAAAAAGTCAGTGTAAACATTGTACCTAACCTAAATCACTCATCTGGCTGCACCATGCATGTTTTTATTATTCAGCTTCCCACTGTCCCTTCTTTTGCTACAGAGAGCCCAAATATCTAGCTGACTGGCAATGTCTCCAGAATTATGAACAAGGAGTAAAACTGGAGACAGACATTTCGTATAAAGGAATGTCAATGAAAATTAAATAAAAAAGAGAAAGAACATAAAAGTCACACACCAGTATTTATGGTTCATTAATACTACTTCTATTTCATTTTAGACATTGGCTAGATGGTGAAGTGACCTAGAATCCACTTTTATTCTCTATCCTACCTTAAACCAAAGTCTGGTTCTGAATTTGGATGGCGTGTCTAACTAACGTGATTTTCTTGATTTATACCTGGTATATTATTAGATACAGTTTTAAAGATCATGTTAATACTAACAAATTCTTTAAAGCATGACACCTCTGTGAATTACTATTTTTCCTCAGCCTTTTCAAAAGAAGTTTTTACCAGAAACACTACTTTTTTTGTGCCAATTCATAGGAAAAAGGTGCTAGAACTCCCTGCATAATCTGTATAACAAACCTTTATTATCAAGTCATTTCAGATGACTGCTTTGCTAAATTAAACTCATTTACTCTTACCCATCTTAATTGCAACAAATACATACTTTTTGAACGCTAACTACATTTTATGGTATCATGATGTGTATGTGTGTTCAACATTCAATGCCCTTCCTCCATGAGGAAAATCCTCCACTGCGAGTATAACTGGTGAGATACTTTATATCCTGCCCCTCTGTAGAAGGCTGGACAGGGAAGCACTGTAGAACCCTTAATCCTCACTCCACCCACCCACCTCACTAGCAGCCATAGGTGGGTACATGAACTCAGTCACCATATGAGTTCCAAACCTACTGGCATTCCCTTGATTGTGAGTTAAAGAGAAAGAGCCCCTGCCTCCTGATATATGGTATATGCTTACTACCCAGCTCTCTCTCTACCCCTCCTACACCCATGCATACCTGAAAAGTCTGGTTCTCCAGCTTTATTCCATTCTGTGAACTCCAAAAGGCTTTCTACAAAATCTCTCTTTTCCTCAAGATAGCTAGATATGGTTTCAGTTCCATGCAATAAAGGAATCAAACACTAAATAGCTCTGACTGGTATACTGTCAGGCTTAAAAGACAGTATTGACTACTCATAATGGTGCCAGATATTCAGGAAAAGCAAAAGAAGACTGCTGCTGGGTTTACAAACCTAACTGATTCTCAGGAAACGCCCTGCCGTACCATCTCCTTTTTAAAATAGCATCACAATGACCCCATGAAAATTTCTCAGTATTCCCTTTTCCAAGTAAGATCACTCAGTTTTTAAGGTAAACATTCAAGTATAAAGCATTGATTTAGCAAATGTGTACCCTTTACAAAGAAAAAATGAAAACCTCAACAAATATTTATAAAATCAATTTTGACTGCATCACCACTATATGCAAAGTTTTGGAAAACTGATTATGTTTGCATCCTTAACCTTCTGCAATTGAGTTTATGTACTTTCACTGTTTAAATTTCATTTGACATAAGTGAGGAGCTAAGTAAGTAAAAGTAGCTTTAAAAAGATCTGCAACCAGCATCATTGTATTAGAGTTGCAGGCAACCAACTCAGGCTCATGAGGTTGCCTTCAGATTTAATCTAGATGTCCTTTCTCTCCTGCACATGTGAATAAATAGGAAAATGATTTCCGTTAGCTAGACCTCCGGTTTAAGCAGAAATACAATCATCATGGTTCCTAAGTGTTGTGTGTACACTCTCTAACTCAATTTTCTCAGCATTATTTAGACACGCTCACTGCTTAAACCTGATAGGAAGCCTTCCCGCCCATACCAATTAACCTAACCCTGCAATTTAGTTTTACCCAGTCGTCCTTGAATCCTGCCTCGCTCTCCTCCGTGCTGCTTTTTTTGAATTGGTTTGAATCCTTTCCCAGAAAGTGTTTGTAATCTAAAAATTGTCTTAATCTCTTTGGTCCAATTTTTTTTGCTCTTTAATTTCCCATGAGACCCAAGTGGATTTCCAAACTTTTCCACACATCCCATGGAACACTATTTCTTAAGTATAACTTCCTTTTTGTGCTTTGCCCATGAGAACTGGAGCTCTAAAAACGGCAGTCATCAGCCGAACCACAAGAAAGAGCTCCTCTTCCTCCTATTCTCATGAGGTTTCTACATGTTCTTTTTGGTAGAATCCATAAGGGAAAGAAGAGACAAAAATATGTCCTAACTGCCAAGCTGATGCACTCTCTGCAGGTTAGTCATTGAAAAATATAAATTAGTTGAGAGCCGTGAAGTCAGCTGTGCCCTTGAAATGACAAATTCTATGTGTACGTGGGCCCAGATTTATATAAATAAATGAAGCTTAGAGAAATCTCCAATTCAACTCGAATAGAAAATTAATTATTAACCTTGTATCACCTAGCATCATAAAAGCAAGATATCATTAGAGGGAATGAGCATGTTCTCCAAGCTTTCATTTAAAATTCAGTACTCTTTTAGGTCATCATCTTTAGATCTTCTGTGATTGACCCTGAAATGACAATATGGGTTTATGGGCTTAATTGGCTTACTTAGATGCATAAATGCAATGCTTTTCTTCAAAAAACATTGACAAGCATTCATGTCACTCTGCATGTGTTCACATTTTGTTTCACATTTCTCTAGGTGTGAATTTTTTATGTTGACATTCTCTGCATCCAGTAAACTAACAGGTTAACTTTGGATATAGCACCTGTACAAAATAGATTTCCTATAAAAGTAATAGCAAAGCAACATACAATTCATGGTGATATATATCTAATTTCTCTTCTGCATCTGAATAATTTTCAGTGATATGTCTATGGAGTTATTAAGGTTAAGGAAAAAGATAGCTTAAGTAAAGAAAATTCTTAGTACTCTTTACTTCCAATTCCTCAAAAAAAAAGCTCCTTTTTATTGTTTTTCCAAGTAAGACATGGCAAAAAGACCCTAACAATAATGCTAGACACTGTATTTGCGTCATGCCAGTTTGTCCTCAAAATAACCTTGTAAGTTAGGTATACCTCATTACTTCAGTTTTACAAAGGGACTGACTGAGGCTTTGAATGAATAGTTATTGGCCAAGAGTCACACAGCTGGCAATGAATAGAGCTGGTCAGTAACAGAGCCAGAAAACCCAGGTCCACGTGGCTACAGAGTTCTCATTCAGAAACACATTACTGTGGAGAGCCACGGATGTCTACATCGTAAATGTTACTCCTACAAACTACAATGGTGAGGTTAAATCTGTGCCCAATAGGAACAATGGTGCTGTTCTATCTTCGGACAAGGGGGGTGGGGAGGAGGAGCCATTGTTGGCCAAAATGTTTCCATCTGTGTGAAGATGATTTTTATTTCATCTACACAAACATACCTGCAAACAATGACCTGGTGATGGAGGCTTTTTGAGGATGATGAGATGGACACGTATACCCTAGGTAGCCAAGAGAGTAGGGTGGTTTGCACAGTTTACTTTTAGTGTGCATGTGAATACGTGTGGGCGTTTGCACAGGGACTTAAAGGAAAAGGAGAGGATCAGCACCTTCTAGTCTCACAGAATTATTTTGAGTTACCAACTGATACTTGACTTCAGAGCATAAGGTATTTTAAATCTCTTGTTTGAAGAAGAGATACATAGATCCTGTAATTCATGCATTAGTTGACTTTTATTGTTTTGAATATTTTTACCCTTTAAAAGTATGCAAACAAAATTACATACTCTGAAATTGTCTTTCTTAAGTTTGATTTACTGCTCTGATGCTTGCTAAATGGAAATGTATCAAAAAAGCCTAAGGCAAATAGCTAACCACATTACAGAATTTAGTGCTAAGCTGCGATAAACCTAAAACTATGTATACCGTATTATCACGTGTTAGCAGTTTTCAGATTAAAGACAGCTTACAAACTGAGTATGAACTCACTGCAAAGATGTGAAACCCTACATATATATCCAATAATTTTCTAATGCTATGGCATATTAGTGCAGGACTAAAGATATGGCAACTAAAGAGACATATTTGTTTAGATGAAAACCAAATAGTAGATACTTTCAGTTGCTACACAACAGTCATTTCTCTTTCTTCCTTGCTAACACAATTCCAATTTGTGGGGGTCACCATATGTCCAGTTATAGCAAATGAATTATGACTGGTCTGAGCAAATTATTATTCCCTTGCCTGCAGTTGGTCTTGGGATAAACATTAAATCAGTTCTGACCAATGAAAGTAAGGAGAATCTATTATGTGCTCCAGAAAAAGATTTTCCTCATCGAAAAGAAGAGTAACAGAAAACCCTTTGACATACACCATCTTCCTGGGCAACATCTGTTCTATAAAGACCTTGGGCAGAGCCCTGCTGCCAACTGCCACCCACGAGCAACGGCCACGACAATCACAAGAGGCCACGCCAACAACTGCCTCCAAACCACCAGTCTTTTCATCATGTAAAGTTAATAACTGCCTTTAATATGAAAGCCACCATTCGTGGGGCTTTAAAATAGTTGTTTTTGAAAGCATTTTATCTGATATTGGGCTCTTTAGGAAGCATGATGGCAAGGTGACCTGGGGGAAATAGAAGTCCGTCATAGGGCCTTTCTCTGCTACACAAAGCAGTGCCTGTCCAATGTCTCCTTGCATTTTGCCCCATTAGAGCTGAAAGAATAGGCAATTAAATTTTTGAAAACTGGAAAACTTGTTCATGAAACTAGGCAGATGAATTAAAATGACGCTCACACTGAAGATCTCATCGCACTAATTTTGATGAAGAAAAGACAAAGCATAGGAGAAACGAGGGTGGGTTTCAGGCTGAGGGATGGTGTGATCGCCCACGTAGACTCCTATGGGCTCCTGATACTGTTTTAAACAAGGCGCAATGTACAGTTGAGGACCAGTCATGCAATTTTCTCTGTGGCTTTTGTAGCCTTGCTGTCCGTGCCAACATCTGTCTCTTTCATTAGAGCAAGCACATCGAAGCAGCTGTGAGGCCCAGGAATCTGTAAGGAGAGATGCCCATGCTCGTGCATGAACACGTGCGCGCGCGCACACACACACACACACACACACATTATTGATGACAATTCTTCTTTTAGGTCATTGAAGAAAATGAAAAGTATTTCTACCCAACTTGATTGGTGGGGGGCAGGGAGGGGGTGTCCTTTATTGAAAATACACAAGTGCTAAATGCTGGTTACAAAAATCAGCTAGTGGGAACTGAGACTATGCACATTAATGCTTCTTAACTGTGTCTGAAAAGGAGGACTATTTACACATCTTTTTCAATGAATCTATTCCTCTTTCCCTCAGAGATAAACCAAGTCAGTGTCAGTCTTAGTAAACATGGATAAAGCTGAATGATTTTAGGACATAGTAAGGAGTCAACCGTCTGAAAAAGCTGACTCTAAGCCCATTTCAGTTCCCACTGCTGGGCAAGGAGCCTGGCCCAGAGTAGTGGCTCCTTAAATGTTTGTGGAAGAAAAGCTCAAATGAATTAGGAATTGAATAAATCAGGAATTCCCCAAATTTTACCACTGTGTTTCCCTTTTCTAGGTCATGGACACTGTGTTTTGTAAAATATCTTTCAAACTCTAGGTATCAAGTTTTTAAACCATAAGGACATATTTAACTTGCATAACTTAGATCATATGAACCAGAGTGAAAAACTGTTGGATTTCAGTTTCATGGAGCTTATGCATTTATGAACGAAGAGTGGGTAACATGTGGTTGCATTAGGGATCCAGTCTTTGGAAATAATGCACAGACACAATAGCACCTGGGCCGTCCAATGCATGTCCAAAGAATCCTAGGTGAAAGGTCACTGTCACCGGTGTGGCCATGGCCTCTTCTGGAGAGTATACTTTGACCAAAAATGGATCTCCTGCATTTGTTTAGATCATCCTCTTCATCCAAGCCCACAGCTCCAGGTAAGCATCCCAGGAAGTAATGAAGAAAGGTATCATCCATCTAGACAGCCAGAACAGCTGACAGAGTCCAGGGATGGAAGACAGTGCAGCCAAATCGCCCCTGTGTCTTGCCCTCCTCTGTCCAGAGGAAAAGAAATGACCTTAAGCAACCTCACATGCAACCTCTCATATCAACCATATTGCTGCTCTATTTGACATTGCCCTTCATATAAACCTTGCTTAGAACCTGCCTCTAATTTCCTAGTTCATGACAACATCAAGAATATCCTTCTAAGCGCTCCTCTGCTCATTAAAATGCCCTTGGTTCTTATAACAATTAATGTAATCAATCCATTCCGAAGTGACCTCTTCCTTCTCTGAATTCCTAGACCATGGGGAACGTGTCCCAGTCATTTATCTATGTGTGGTCTGTCCTACATTGTTTCACTACAGATAGCCAATCTTACATTATTTCAGCATAAAACGTCTGTCCTAGATAATTTTATCAAGATCACTATTATTTTCAACAATACGTAGCCTTTACTTTTTAAATATTATGTGCTAGGCACTTTGTTTGGTGCCTCACGGGTGTGGGTAAGAATCACATCGCAGGTATGCACTACAAGTAGCATTCTTTTCTTTAGCCTGCGCCAGAGCAGAGACAAAGGCCTGAAGAAGGCACTAGCCCAACGATACCTCCTTGACTAAAAGGTCACTGTCACCCCTTGAACGCTAGACAAAGCGCTCATGTCTATGCTTCTCTCTTATTTCCTTTCTAGAACATGAACCCTGAGCTTGCAGAAGAGCAGGAGGAGACCATAAGGGAAAGAGCAGGGAGTTCTGGGAGACCAAAGGAAAAAGAAGTGTGCATTCTGCAGGACCAGGGAGCAGAGTGGAAGGGGTGACCTATTGTCAACAGTCCTGGAGCCTTGTAAGTCCCTGAAGCAAGGGTGTCTAAATTTAGGAGTTATTGTGTAGTTCTTCCCACTTGGTCTAAATTAAAAGGCATTGGTCCATATGACATGTATTATATAGAAGGGTTTCATAAAAACAATTTCCATGTCTGTATCTTGAAAGGACTAACCTCTCAAGGACTAAAATTATATTCCCTTCATGTGAAGGGCACAGTAATTATCCTATTAACAGAGATACTCAATTAACCAAGATGTCCCATTCATCCAAAGCATGCTTAATGATGAGGGTTTTAGATAAGAGAAAGTGCAGGCTATTTGGAAGTCCAGTCAACTTTAGAAGGCAATAAGATTAAGAAATATTTACAATCTATCTCTGCCCTCTATCGTCAAAGCAAACATCAAACCCTAATGGTCATCCTTTTGATCCTAAATCACATAAAATGTTAACAAAGCTAACAACTTTAAAAACGAGGCAATGTAAGGAGCACATCTATTATAAGGGAGTAAGCTGGTCCCAGAAGCTTCAGCTTATCTTACTGCTCAACCAAAAGAATTTTTAAATGATTTTAATTATTTTTATCCTTCCTTCTAAGATATAAAGTACTAGTTAAGAAAGTTTGTCAGATTTGTCTGCTGCATAAATTGTAACATTGTTAATCATGAAGGAATTGACTTTTCCACTTAATTAGTGAAACAAACCTCCACTTAGCACTTTGTGCTGAAGATGTGTCCCCACTTCATTACACAGATATTGGAAACTGCAATCTGGTTGCTATGGTGACAGCAAGATTCCCATGGGGATTTTTGTGTTTAGCTGGCATGCCTAGATCAGACAGAATATGATTAAAAGGAAAGAATCTAACTTAAAGCAATTTTTGGTCAAAACAATGAAAAATTATATTTTTGAAACTGCCAATTTCAAATAAAATGATTGCATAATTCTTCATAGACATAACTTTGTTGCATTCATTATTCTCAGACCTTTTTTTTAAGTTGAAAGATAAAAAAGATTATTACATAAACACACAGACCACAACCCCTATTGCTTCAATATTTTATTAATTATAGTAATGTATAAATGATGTGACAGAGTTAAGCCAAAGCAAAGAAGACAAAGTTAAGAAGTCACAGAGTTAAGCCAAAGCAAAGAAGACAAAGATGTATGGCCTTAAAGCAACAAATAAATCAGCGACAGAGATGGCTTTATGTTAATACAACTCAGTAATTGGCAGGGAAACAGGTTAAAAAGGCAATTCGTGAGAAGATATAGCTTTGTTTGGTTGGATGCCAGACTTTTTCCGGCCCTTCCTTATGCTATGTCTCTGCATCCATTTGTGGTACTTAATTTGCACAATGTGACATATATCAAATTGAGCTCTTGGGTCAATCTGAAAAAAAAATATTCCGGCCAGAAAATAATTATTGAAACCTTGCTCATTCCAAAATAAATATAACAGTATAACTTTTTATACTTTAATCCTTTTAAACATTTGGTTGATCTCAGAATATGCAGCAGCTTCTTTGCATATTTTGGCCTGACTTCTGTCACAAGGAAGGTGTCACTACCAACAGAGCACGTGGCACCATGAGACTGAGAGAGACTCGGGTGGTTATGGCATGTGCTTAAAAGTGCCCTCCAGAGCAGGTAATGCCAGCAAAGCGTGGCAGAGAAGTCACTTGGCAGTAGGATTCCCAAACAGTCAGGAAGGCTCTTAGTGGAATCTCAGATTGGATTGCAACCTTGAATAAAGTAAGCTATTGGACAGGAAACCAAGGCATTAGCAAACCTGCACTCAGTTCGCAAAACTAATTTTAAAAGTAGGTAGTTTCTGTTAACACAGGGTCAATGGGGGCAAAAAAAAAAGTCACTACTGAAGTCACATACCACACAGAATAGTTAGCTCCACCGCTGGACATGCAGATTTGGGAGTAGAAGTGGTAACTCTTCTGAGAACTTAACCACATAATATAGTTGATCATACTGGTGAACACTGACTCAAGAGAGCCCAGAAATCACCATAAGAGTGTGTTCATAGAAGATCATCACACAGAAATCACTTTGCCAATCTGAATAATGAATTAGCAGAATTCTAGGAGATCCTACCACATGACTTTAAAAGTCAACAGCAAAGCCCTTAGCACAATTTATCTTGCTAGCCTCAACATCTCTAGAAGCACAAAAGATAAATAATGTATACAATAAAAATATAAAACCAGCCTTTGATTATCTAAATTCCATTTACTCAAGGCACAACAATATATATTAAATTTCCTGTATGTCTGTAGAATTCTTCATTATTTCGTCAGTACTGGCCATGTATACTGTGTATAATGCATCTGCAGGGCTGCTCTGGGTGCCGGATTCGTGGCCTCACGTTTAGCTGTCCTGATGCTAGCTGGAAGTCTCCTAAGCTCTACACTGATCCATCAACTCAGCGATTGCAGTAGTCACACGGAGGCTAATAGCTGTGGAACAGATTTAATTTTTGTGCATAATTTATGAATAAGTGTCTGAGCTTTAAACATTATTGTTAGTTATTTATTGAGTCAATTCCTACTCATCACTGAGGAAGATACTTGGCTATATTATGAGTTATGTAAGTTTATTTAAACATCAATCTACAGACAAGTATGAAAGGATATGCTACAGTTTATTTTTAAGCCTATTATTTTGAAATAATTTTATATTCATATACAGTTTCAGAAATAATATTGGGAGATCCTGTGCAACCTTATCCAGTGTCACCCAATGGTAACATCTTATAAAACTATAGTACAATTTCCAAACTAGAACCCTGACCCCAAGGCCACCGTTTCTACAAGGAAGACAGACAAATGCCCAATAAGCACATCATTAGTCATCAGGGAAATGCAAACAGAAACACAAGATGCCACTTTATACACACTAGAACAGCTACAATCAAAACACAGACAATAAACGCTCTGGAAGATGTGGAGAAATTGGAGCCATCGTCCACTGCCGGGGGGACTGTAAGATGGTGCAGCCACATTGGAAAACAATCGAACAGTGTTGCAAAATGTCAAACACAGAGTTACCGTTTGACCCAGCAATTTCACCCCTAGATGCACACCAAGAAGAAATAAAAACACGTTCACACAAAACATTTGGACACAAATGCTCTGGCAGCCATATTCATAATAGCCAAAGAGTGGGAACAACCCAAATGCCCAACGTCTGATGATCTGATAAGCAAAATGTGATACTTAGATACAATGGAATACCACTCAGCAACAAAAGAGAGGGACGTACTGAAACATGCCACAGCATGAAGAAACCTTGAAAATATTAGGCTAAATGAAAGCAGTCATAAAAGACTACCTGATATATGAATCCATCTACATAAAATGTCCACAGTAAACAAATCTATAGAAACAAAAAGTAGATCGGTGGTTTCCCAGAGCTGGGGTGTGGGTATAAAGAAGGTGGAGAGAAATGGGGGTGACTGCGGTGGGTATGTGGTTTCTTTTGGAGGTGATAAAAATGTTCTAAAATTGAGTTGATGGTTGCACCATCTTGTCAATATACTCAACTCTCTTGAAAAGTACACTTTAGATAGGGAATTGTATCTGGTGTGCATTATCTCAAAGCTACTATTTTTAAAATGCAAGTTATCATTTCAATGGTCTCCTTCTTGTTGATGTGATTTTAAACAAAATGGAAAAACAGGCACTGAGGCAGAACAGTCATGGAAACTGGTCACCTAGAAGACCAGATTATGCTTTTATTCTTTAAAACTGCCACCAAGATAATGGCTCAACTCTAGCGAAGTCAAGTAAGGAATTATATTCTTTTAGCCCATGGGACAATGTTCTTTTCATCATAGCCCGTGACAGTTATTTTTTTCCTGCTGTATTGCACATCCTCAGAAGGTGCCATTCACAAGACCAGTACGCCCTTGGGGTTGGGTAGTGCACCACATACTCAGCCATACACAAGGACTCTCAATGGGCCCTTGCTTCAAAGTAGAGCAGGTCTATTACTAAGTGTTTGAAATCCCCAAAGGTAACATACACCCTAATTCAGTCACTGAGATTTATCACGTATCTTGGATCCTATTATCCCTCCCCAGGACCATGAAAGGTCAGCATTAGGAAAAGCAAGGCATTAATGACACTTGCAAGTGACCTCTCTGGAAAGGAACCAGTGGGCTGGTAGACATCACAGACTGTCATCAGGGTGGACACATTTGTCTTGGTGATTTTCTGCAGGGAAGCCACCCCAAGCAACCTTCGAAGCAAAACCTAAATCATTTTAGCTTTTGAAGAATATGAAAAAATGTCAATATATGACAGAATTTGGCAATTTACTTGGTTTCCCTTAATTTAATGCTCACATGCCAAAAGCGCAGACTAAAGAGGAATTCAGGGAACGACTTTACAGAATTACCCTCTTACTCCCTGTAAGAGGATACAAAGGTGATATTGGTGGTGAGCATCTCCCTGAACCACCAAATTTTAGTGCATGGTTCATCTAGGCATTTAGAGATGAAGTGTGTAAGGGAAATCTCAATTTCCTTGAGATTTCACTGGGTACACAGATCCTAAATGCACACCCTTAGTGTTTCCCTAAGGTCTTCTATTGTCTGTTTAGAAGGCAATACATTATACAGATGAAATGCTGAAGTCATGTTCACTCGATGAAGACAGTGAATACATTTTTTTCTGTAAACAATTCTTCTTCAAAAGATGCAGTGAATTACTGAATACATATATTTAAATGCTAGAATGAAATAATATGCTTAAGCAATAGTTCTAAGAGAACATAAGGAAACATAAGTCTTTCCCAAACAATAGTGATAGATAAAATGCTAAGTCCCGTTACCTTCACTTTTTCATTTGAAAAGCAATGTATATTCCTTAAGACAAACTTGAACATAGAGAAGATTTTTAATACCCCAACAACCACCATCATAAAACAATCAACCTTAGCATTTTCATGCATTTCCTCCCATTTTTCTCCCTCAAGTGTTATTTGCTTCGTTTTGCAGAGCATGGGCCATCTATTGAGACCACACTGTTTATCTTGACAGTTTGGTTCCAAAGCCCAGTATTTAAGCCTGAGTCACACCATGTTCTGACACACACACACACACACACACACACACACACACACACACACACACCCTCACCCATAATTCTTTCAGCCAGAGCACAAGTTCTCTTTGCTCCCCTTCCCTCCGGTTAGCCAGAATATGAATGTGCTCCCTTGAAATGAAAGATTCCATAATAGCCATCAGAGCTAATTAGTCTGGTCCAAACAGTTCCCCAAACATATGCCTGGGGTTGAATCAAAACCTGGAAAAGGCAGCGTTGCTACTGTGGATGTTAGAATACAGAACCACCCTGTAAATTTCCAATATTAACAATCGGGCCTGCATCTCTTTTGTTTTTTGAGGAGAAGAGAAGGAGAAGTAAGAGGAGGAGAGGGAAAAAGAGGAGAAATCGTTTTTACCTCCAGGCCCCGGGTTTCTTCTGGTAGAGGGAAGACAACCTCTCCATGAGCGTTATGAAAGCTAAGGCTGTTTCTCACCATCATTAGCCTTGCATCCCAAGATTGTAACTTTTTGGATCCCATCATAAATCCACTTTGCTGGGACACAGCCTGGGAGCACTGGGCAAATCCCTGTCACCCATCCCCGTATCACCCGTAGAAGCACACCACTCCCTTTCGACCTGTTACTTTAGAGCAGTGGAGAGCCCACCTGATCATTTTGTGCCTTTCTGCTCTATTGAACGTTTATCTCTGCAGTCATAGGGCTCTTCCCTGATGCCAGGGCCTCACTCAGGGCCACCTCAGTTCAATTGGCTTAGGAGAAAGGTTTAGGTCTTCACCCTTTCTCTCCCCAGAAGCTCCCTGGCACTTCACGTAAATGAGCCCAGTAACTCCAAGCCAAACTTCATGTCACACAAATCAATGCCTTCCTCACACAGACAAAATGACATTTGGCCTCACCAAACAGAGTCACTGTGCTCTAGACATAAGACCACATCTCGTGGTAGTTAAGACCATGGTTTCTGAAGCCTCAATGTGGGGTTCAAATCTCCTCTTTGCCATTTACTTTCTTTATGACTTTGACACTATAAAGCTTCTGTGCCGAGATTTCCTCATCCACAAAAGAGGAACAATATCAATGTCTTCTTCATAGAGTGTTATGAGGATTCAGAGTTACATATGAAATGTGTTTAGAAAAAAACCCTGACATGTAGTGAACACCAAGCCTGTGCTCGCAATCAGTACTCAAAATGTTTTTCCTAACAATATGAATAATTTTCATGTTAGTTTAAACATCTGCCTATTCTCTATGAAATGAATATAAGCTTTTTCAACTATCCTCTTACAATCGTATATTTAGTTTCTTTTCAGCTTTTTACTATTATAAGCTATACTGATATAAATCTTTGTGTATGAATTGTCTTTGAAGTCCCCCCCAAAAAAATTACTAAATCAAGGAATAAACATTTAAAAGCACCTGATAAAGGTTGCCAAAATGTCTTACAGAACCTACCTGATTATTTTCACCAATTTTGATGCCAATTGAGTCCCAGACTTCAAAAAGTGGAATTCAAAAAAGAAAAGCAACTCTCCCGAGATTGTTTAAAACACGACCTTCACTCCATGTGGCAGTGTCTGTCCTCACCCTTTGCTCTGAGAGCAGTGACACTATGCAAAACCTGTATGTAGATGTCCTTTGTCTTCAGCTTTTCTGGGACTTGAATTTAAACTTGATAAGAATGCAAAGTAGTAGCTGACCTGCAATACAATCTCTCAGCCTATGCACTTGTCAGTAAATATTGCTTAAACATTCAGTCTCAAAAGCCCTACAATGGAATCAGAGGAAATAAAGGGATGGCTTTTCATCTCTTTCTTCCCTCTCGTTTGTCATTTCTCTAAGTCAGTATGTCCCTGGACTCACATTACGGTCCCTTTCCCTTCTTTTATCTCCCCATGCTCTCCTGCTGATATTAGCTAATCTTGTTTCTTTTAATACCATGCAATCTGTTTTGAATAGGGCAGCCAAACCAGTTCCTGTCAAAACACCAAATCACGTCACTCCTCTCCCCAAAATCACCCTATAATTGTCATCTCAGTCAGAGGAAAGCCCAGTTTTGTTGTTGCTGTGTGCTTGTTGCTACAATGATCTACAGGAGTTGACACTGGTGTTTCTTAAACGTGGATATATGTTAGAACCACCTGGGGAGCTGAAAATCAGTTTAGAAAAAGTAATTACTCACCTTTCCCAACTAAAAGGATTTTATAAAGCAGGTGTATCATCATATCCCTAAATCAAGTCTAGATAACATTACCAAGAAATAGAAGCTGTGAGGACAGATAGGCAAACGCACATTTTGAAGACTATTAAAGCTGGGTTTGTACTTGTACCAACAGCCCCTCCCAACAGCTCCCGCAATGACACAGGTCAAACCTCAGGAATCATCTTCAGCTCTCCACTTCTTCTCACATCCTTACAGTCCAGCCACCACCAAATCCTGTGGCTCTACTTTGAAAATATATCTTTTATAGAGGAAATCATTAATGTTCAACAAATATCCCCATTCTTTTCCAAATGCCCCAGGCCCTATGCAGTTAGGTTGAAATGATGGAATTAATTCAAGCCAAATAAGTTAGAATGGCAATCACGAGTATCACTCCTGGTCTAAGGTAATTAAGAGCTGATGTGCCTCCTTCACCTTGCCCTTCCTCTGCTGCGGTGACCTTGAAGGCCACGTGTCCCAGATGGTGTGGCTAGGAAATAGAAGATATTTGGGTCTGGAGGAGAGAGATTCTTAGAGAGCTGCCCGAACTGCATCAGGCTCTGAGATGAGAAACACACTTTTGATTGGGTCAAGCACCTGAGATTTTGAGATGTGTGTTTTGTAGCAGCCAGCATTAATTACCCCCAAAATTAACAAGATGGATAGCAGGGACGGGCTGGGGCTCTTCTAACAAAAGCAAAAGGGATCAATTGTCCAGGCAGCCAGGAAAATGAACTTGAGAGTTGAAAAGATATTCATCCCTTTTACTGTTAGCAAAACATGGGATTATGCTATTGCCTAGAGTATCTTAAAGTCATACCATACTGAGAGAGTAACTCTAGGAAAAGTGGGAGAATAGAAAATTGGTGTGAGCTGCCTAGTATTGGCTCTAAAAAGGTCCCCTCTCCACAGGGGACTTTCCTCTCCCCGCTCCCCACAATTTAGCCTGGCCGTCTGCTCTACATCACTTCATATTACTCACTGTTATCCTCCATTACAGTATATGGTTTACTCCCTGAGGATGTCTCACTAGAATAAAACCTCATGGAAACAGAGAGTCCGGTGTTTACCACTTTATCAGAACCTTTAAGAGTGACTGCCACATAGCAAAAAAAAAAAAATTTAAATGAAGAAAAGAGTGAATAGATACACTCTAATTATTCATTTGAGACGAAGATGTGCTAATTGATACACACTAGTATCTGTCTTCTCTCTCTCTCTCATTCTCCTACACCTTCTTGTCCTCTCTTCAGTCTCTCTTCTCTTTTTTCTCCATGCCTTTGCTTTATTCTTTCCTCCCTAAAAACTGGTTTCTCTTTTACCGAGTTCACACAGCAGCCCTATAGCTTCCAAATTCATGTGTTTTCTCCCTATACTGTAATTCCGAATCATCTGAATGAGCTAGTGGGGGTCATTTATGGCCAATCTTCTGTGGTCATTTGCAGGGGAAATATATATACTGAATATACTTTATAAAGGAGAGTACACATTATTCTATTTTTTAACATTCATTATATTTATTGTCACGTTGTTATTAAATATGCTCCCAATAAAGAGAGCTTTGCTTCAAACATGTAGTTGTGAACGAGTACCTCCAAAGATTTTGGAACATCGCTTTATGTGTGATTTGATTAAAATATTTCTATTTCTTTGCTCTTTAAAATGGTTAGTAATGTCACTCAGCTACCTATTTCTTATGAAAATGCCACTTTTAGGGCTTTTTTATGGCCTTTGATGACTGGAATCCTGAGGAACCATTCGATAAAGAATTTATGTCATGAATAGGGCGCAGCTATTTGAAAATTCATTGATCAGCTTCCTCTGCATTATTCTCTTGTCAAGAGCACTTGTAGTAGATACCGTTCAGAATTACTGCTTAGGAACATTGTTTCATTCCCTCTGTCTTTCCTTCAGGAAGAGAAAAATGAGACAGCTCAAGCAGTCAGTTTGTGAGCAAATGAAAAAGAAATTTTGCAACAGGTTACTCCAGCACTTTCCTGGAAAAGTCACAGATCACACTAAAGATTCTAACAGTGATTACCCTATTTAGGAGTGTGAAATATGTTTACGAATAAAGCTATGAATTAAAAATAAACTAATAGCATGTACTTTATAAATGTTGCTTTCAATATTGCTCGAATTAGGCAGTCTAATCTAATCAAGTCTGTTTGCATACGTATTTGGGGAAATAATTTTAATACATTATTTTGTTATTATTTGATAATTCTTTATGTATGCATAGTTATATATTATATGCATATATATAATACATATAGGCATACATGCACATCCACATAAATGCATCGTGTTTGTTGGTTAAAAACATGAAATCTAAATGAGTTCTAAACTACTATGGTGAGTAGATATCTCTTGAGTCCTCTCCTGAAATTCTTCAGATACACATTAGCTTCTGCTGCCCAGAAGCTGGCAAATTTTACTGCAATACTAAGGTTTTAAAATTTTCACTCCATAAACTCTCTCTTCTGTTTCCCTTCTAATACCAATCAGAAATACATGTCTGCATGTCAAATAGATGGTTAGCTTATTATTTTACATTGGGAAAAGGTTCAATGCTCCCCATATTCATTCACTTCAAAAGTACACACACAATAAATTGACTGTACCCTAAGTGTTGAAGAAACGATAGTAAACAAGCCAATTTCCTCCCCTCAAATTGTTTAGAGTCTAATAAATAAAAATTATTAAGTCCTTACTATATGCCAAGAGGTGATCTAAAAAGCATAGTAGCTCATTTTGTTCTTGAAACCCTTTGACTTGGTGTTAATGCCATTTTTTAAAATTATTTAACAAGCCCAAGTTCAGATAGTGTCATTTTTCAAATCTCTGGACATCTAAGTTTTAAATGTCAATATTATGAATTAAGATAGTGTTTTAAGCACTATTTGATGGAATTTCAATAAGAACCTAAGGACCCTCCAATCACATTTTATCAAAACCGTTCTTCTTTGAGATCATTGCTAGGGAAACTATACATATATCCTTAACAAATGGGAACCCAATACATCACTTTGGTATTAAGTGGGCTAATAGTGATATCCAGATGCAAGACTTTCTTGTAAGCGGAATCAAACACACAGCTTAGACTTGAGCCCTAAGCACCCTTCTCTGTAAAGAATGGCATCGAATCAGGATGGTTCCCTGAGGTTTAAGGAACGCTCTGAGAGGAAGCATGGAGATACTGGACAGGTAAGGGGCCCTCCCATGTACAAATGGGCCTTACTCGTTCTATTTAGAGGTACTAGAGATAAGGAGAATGAAGTAGGGGGAAAAGCTTCACAGTGACCTTGATTACTAATAGCAATGGTCCAACCACTGACCCAGAATCTGAAGAATTACCTTAGATTTCTTCTTCTAAGAAGATAGAAAAAAAATAGTTTTAGACAAAACAGCACTTTCTCTCATCAAATTAGTAAATGTGGAAACCAGAATATAATCTAGGTCTTTTTCACTCTAAGAATTAGTATTTTAATTGTTCTACTTTGAAAAAAACTGTTACCCTTGTATTTTAAAAAGAGCTTTATTTACAAAAATGAACTACCTAGTGAACTACTCAAAGGATAGGTTTTCAGCATGATTCCTCTACTCTGCTTTCTAGCAAACTGCTCCTTCCCACCACACCTACTCATTCCTTCATGCCACTCATTCCTTCCCTGTGTATTCTTGCCAAAGTACTTTATCTCAGATTTTAATAACCCTTATTAATCTTCCAATTTGATGAATAATCTAAAACTTTGCATTAATGACATTTGAAGAAGAGAGATCAAAATAATTATTATGATTAAATATTAACCAAAGCAATGACAATTCTAGAAGAAAACTTATTTAACCTTGCAGAAACATAGTCCTTGTTTCAACTTTAAACCTGTAGCATTAATGAAAGCACACAGCCTTCTATTTCTCCAGATATGCTCATTCTGGGTGATATGGAACAGATAAATAGCCCATGAAACCCGCATATCATTGTTAAGTTGTTGTGCTTATTTTTAAATACTTAATCTTTCCTCCCACCACCAGATTTCAGGGGAGGTCTGCTCTCCCATGTCTCTGTGCCTTTGACATTTGTTTTCCCTACTTCTGGGATTATTTTTCCTCTCTCTGTTTTGTGAACTACAAATTGTCAATCTTTAATCTTCAGATCATATGACAAGGGCTGTGGCACTCTAAGGGCTGTGTCACAAAACTGTGTGCCTACAAAATTGAACACAATGTTTTCTGTGCCACAACACAAAGACATCCTTGAAGGAAGAGACAATATCCTACTCAACTCTGAAAACTTCCTCCCAAAGCCCATCCCAGTTCCTGCCTATGAAATGAACAAACCATGTCTGGAAGGAACCAGTACCGAAATCCATAATTCTCAACATCAGACAATTATTCCTCTCCTTCAACTCCACATCTATTAATACCCAAAAGAATATAACAAGGAAGCTCTGACTTGGTGTTTAAACTGCTATATATTGGATAGTTCTAAGAAACTCATTGTCTTATAATGCTGGAACAGCATGAAAAGGTTAATTTTTGTGACTCTTTCTGATGTTTAGTCAACCAACAAAATATATTTACATATTTTCAGAGTCTTGCTCCTATATGATTTTCTGGAATAGAGATATGTTATCCTACAAAAAATTTCAAGTTGACTGGACTGCTTTTTGGCTATTTGATAACTCCATTTACACAGGGAAATATTTTGATTCAGCTGTTTAACTTTATAACAAAAATCTATGGGTAAAAGAAGAAATAAATTACTGGCAAAGAAATATAATCTTGACACATAGGGATACCAAAGACCAAATCTTCTTAGTTACTGGGGTTGACTTCACGGGAACTAGTTGAATATATCAAGGTGTTCAGATAGTCTGTGATTTAGACTGTCTAAATCACTATACATTTAGAATAATTTTAAAATAATTTTTTAAAAAGATTTTTATAGATTTTGAATAATTTTCTAAAAAGATCATTTTAGAATCATTTTATGATTCCAAAAAGTTTTAGAATCAATTTTAGATGATTCTTAAAAGGTATTTTTTATTCCACCAGGATATTTAAATACTTACTGAGTACTAGGCACGACTGTTTCAGGGAAGGAAGGAAGTCAACCAGAGCAACACCTCCACGATCCTTCATTAGAACATGCCTGGCGGAAGAAGACTGTGACGAAGTATCTGCCTTGTGTAGTAGGGCACTAACAAGAGGAGGCGGGCCAAAATTCAGATCTTGTCAGGAATAATTGATGAAAGATGGAATGGGAAAAGGTAGGGATTGTTCTAGATTACCACTCATTGATTGGACAATGCAGATTTTCTCAAGAAGGACACAGAGGACCAATAAGGTGAAAAAATTGTATGCACAGAGGAGTGGGGGAAAGAGGTACAGGGAACAAGGTCACGCATTTTTAAATGCACAGCAATGAGAGAATGAGGTACCATTGAAGACGTACTGTCACCAGTAATATCAAAACAGACTCTTCATCTGAAAAAAACAAAGTACACAGATGCCTCGCTTGAGACCCTGACATATAAACGCTCACAGTGTAAGACGTAGTTAAAAGTGGTGTTGATCAAAAAAAATTTTGACATCAAAAATTTTGGATGTTATCAAATTTTTCTTATGTCTTACAATATCCAGAGGGAAATCTTCCCTGGTATCTCACATCCAGAAAACTGTTGTGTTTCTTCTCATAAATTAATCATATGAAAATGAAACATGTAATCGATCAGCATTTTCTCTTTGTGCGGATTGTAGGAAAGCCCAAAACCTACTTATAACCAACCATCCAAAGCAAATTCTCAGAACTTACAGAGTATAATTCTGTTACAGATACCACCCCTGGATTTATTATAATTTTCTTGCTTTTTCTGGATATTTTAATATAATTTAAAAAACATCACATGTATTTTTACAAAAGTCCCGAATAATTCTTAGAAATATTATTTGGGGAATGAATGAATAAACAGACAGATAAACAAATGATGAATACACTGAAGATTTCTAACCCCTGAAAATTTCTTTTAAGTTCTGTTGTTCTAATACAACAGTCCATTAAGTTGAATACTAAAACCAGAGTGGCTATTATTTAACATGTGATGTTGGGCATTCTCCCAGTGCACATTTTTCTACACCAGAAAGTTAGAGTTTTACTGGCCTTAATTCCTGTCTCTAAACTCATTTCATATCCAAACAATCTGTTCTATTCAATAAATATTTATAGAGCTCCCTCCTGACATGCATTCAAAGTTGTTCTGTCAAAGAGAAAAGGTTAGTGAAGCTCAATTAGACCGAGTGGAATGCTTGAGAGAATAGAACCGTCTCTGGCATGGTTTGAACGTTAATACTGACTTAGTCAGTTCCATGCCCTTGGACAAGGAATTTTGTCGCTCTGGGCTGGAAATGACAAATGAGTCAGTAGCACCTGCCCATGCCAATCTCTATATGAGGACAGGTAATAAGCCATCACATCAGGGTTACACATGATGGTATAGAGAAAAAATTATTTTCAGGTAAGCATTTCTCAGCTATTGCATGTCCTTAAAGAGCCTGTACTGTTGCTCTGAGAATGACAATCAGAGGCTCTATTCCACCTCACAGGAAGGTACCATTTAATATAGGAAATATCTGCGGAAGAGACAACTAAGAAAAATATCTAGAGAATCTTCTGGAAGAAAGGAAATGGTTCTTGAAACTCTATTTCCGCATCTTCTAATTGTGCCTCTTAAGTAAAAGCTAAGATATGCAGTAATTCCCACTGGATATAAACAGCTGAAATGGAGTTTCAAACTGAGTAATTGTTCAGTTCAGTGAGACAAGTATGTGTTATAGCCGACGATTTGGAAAGAACCATGTGGATCTAAAATGGAATGCCTCTCTCTCTGTGGGATAAAGTGAGAGCAAATGCAGGTCTCTTTGGTTTGTGACTGATTTGTGTAACTGGATAGGGAAAAACGCTACCGATAATTAAGGAGGTAAGTGGAAACATGAAGAGATCTCTGATAGGAATGAAGTAAAAAGAGGGGCATAAATTAAATACCAGTTCTATTTCTTTTCTCACCTATGTGTTACCAACAGAGGTTAGCAGATAAATGTATTTCTAAGTCATTAATAGGGCAGGGAGAGTCATGGGGGGAAATGGGAGCAACTGCAATTGAACAACAATAATAAATATATAAATAAATAATGAATAAACTGGACTTCAGCTATAATAACAAACAATAAAAATAATAAAATTCTATCCCATTTCAGATTAAAACTATTGGCATGCTTTCAGAATGCGTAACTTTCCACGAGCTATGTAATTTGAAAACCTCTTGGTTTACATAGTACACATACGTTCATCTGAAGTTATATAAACAAATACACTTTCAAATGAAAATTTCTCCAGACTTTGTAGATATTCATTCTAATATACTAACTGACTCTATGACAAAACTAAATATATAATTCGGCCTCCTATTCTTTTTGCTCTTCAAGTACATTGAGAAAGCTCAATCAGGGTGGGCCAGCCTGTTCCAAAACCACATGGTTAGAATCAGAAGATTCTGAGACCACAACTGTCCTCAGAGAACATCTCCCTAATAGAATCAATTGTCCTCAGGGACCACATGGGTAACAGAGAGATAACACAGCAAAGAGTGATAGAGCCTGTACGGAATGACAGACCATCTTCTGACAAAATGCATCAGGTTCAATTTATAAAAATTACATGATGATCAAACAGATATCTGGCGGTACTAGGTCTGACTCAAAGCAACTTGGTGGAACTTTGGATTTAGGGTTCGGCCATCTCATTTTATAGACATTTTATGGGCATTGGGTTAAGTGTGTGACTTACTTAGGCCTTAAGAGTAACTTGTGTCTAAGCTAGACCTAGATTCTAAGTGTTCTGTCTTTTGGTTGTATGGCTTTTACATTATACAATTGATCCTATTTCCAATATGAAAGGCTTTCCTTCTGGTCTTTAAAATATTTTCATGCATATATAAAAATTGTACTTAATTGTGCACTGATGTCTTTTTTATCCAATTCCCTATTCTTTTTGCTTTTTCCTATTTACAAAAGACTACTATGTGAAGAAAATATAGTGAAAAAAAACTTATAACCATATTTAGCAGATATCCCTTGAAGTTTTTGCTGGGAAAGTTACACTACTTTGTAAGTTACAAAGCACCAAAATTTTCTATTCTGAGAGCCAAGTTTAAATAATAATGAAAACTGAGCCTGCCATAATTTTATTCACATCTAGCTATATTTGCTATCATATATATTCTGCTATATTTGAATATATATTTCCTTTTTTATTGTTGTTCAAGTACATTTGTCTCCATTTCCCCTGACCACTCTCCCCTGCCCCATCCTTCTCCACCTCCCACCCTCAATCCTACCCTTTCACCCCAATGTTCACAGCAGCACAATTTACAATAGCCAAGTGCTGGAAGCAACCTAAGTGCCCATCAGTAAATGAGTGGATCAAAAAACTATGGTACATTTACACAATGAAATACTACACAGCAGAAAGAAAGAAGGAGCTCCTACCCTTCATTACAGCATGGACGGAACTGAAGAGCATTATGCTAAGTGAAGTAAGCCAGGAAGTGAAAGACAAATGCCATATGATCTTACCTATCAGCTGAACCTAATCAACAAAATAAGTGAGCAAACTATAACGAGAGACATTGAAATAAAGAACAAACTGACAGTGACCAGAGGGGAGGGAGTGGGATGACGGGGAAAGAAAGGGAGGGGTCGTCAAGGAACATGTACAAGGGATGCATAGATAGTTTCTCGATGAGAACAATAAACCATCTGATAGTCCCATGTGCAGTCCCTGTCATGGATCTTCACAGTCTGTTATTAATAAAAGAAACTTTGTTAGGACAAGTCAAGAATAATAAATGTTTGCTTACTAGCAAGTCATTTGTAGATAGACTATCATAACACTTTTTATTTATTTGGTTTTTGTGCAACCTAAACATGTGTCATTGCATCTTGGGCAAGCACCGGGAGCTTCCGTCTGGTGATCCAGAAGCATGCCATCGTACCAGGAATGATCAGCATGTGTACGTTGGTTATGTCTATCAGGACATTAAGCAGTCATTGCTCCTCAATAGGCCAGAGAAGAGAAACAAAAATATCTAATGAGTATCATTATTGAAGTGACTTTAATATCTGGGTCCGAATTACAATTATTATTTGCCTCTAAGGCGTCTGATTATGTAGAAATTCCTCAATAATAATTTATCTCTTCTAGAAATGTGTTCTTGATTCTTAAAATGGAATCATAGCTCTACCTTAAACACAAAGATGAAAGAGAAAACATGGAGCCCAATCTATTTGTATGAGTAAGTCAATCTGATTTCCTTCTTGGCAACTGTGAACTCAAAGCATTAGGAATAAGCACGTTCATTCAACAAAAACGTGCCTTGTTGAATCGACTAATACTCTCATCCAAGTGCAAGTGTCTTAGAAAAAATGGAAAAGATTTGTGAGGAAGTGACTAAGATAAAGCGACGATGGAAATAAAATCACTCATTGAAAATTTTTAAATACATACTTAAATATTCTCATCTAAAATACAAGAGTGACACAGCTTTTTTCCACTGACCCATGGCCACTAAACAGTTATACTTACTCGGTTATTCCCTGGTCCCAAAACCAACCGTTTAACTAGCCTCTGTCATTAGTACTGCCTCTGTTAGGTAGGATTTTGTTGGTTGTAATCAAGAGAAATCAGCATTAAGTGACCACAGAAGATAAGAGAAGTACTAAAGGGTTGTCATGTAGTACACAGATTCAAAGAAAATGCTAGTGTGCTAGATTCAGAAAAGGACAAGAATCAGAGAAACTAAATATGCACTTGAATTTCCAATGGCCTAACTTGGGACACTATGGTAACAGAAGACACAGTGCCTTGATTGGCGATCCCAACAGAACTGCACAGAGAATATACATGAAAAAGAAAAGAGGGTGCTGTTATAAAATAGGAAGAAGGGGAAAATAAATATACCCCACACTGCCCTTCATATATTGGTGGTGATCAGTACAAAATTGAAAAGGAAGATTGCAACAGAGGCCCAGTTTCAATAAGGGTTGGCTTTTTTTATATATTAAGTTGTGTAAGTTCTTTATATTTTTTGGATATTAAGCCCTTATCAAATGTGTGATTTGCAAATATCTTCTCTCATTCATAAGGTTGCTTGTTTTATTTTGGTTATGGTTTTCTTCACTGTGCAAAAGTTTTTTGGTTTGATGTAATGTTTGTTTGTTTGTTTGTTTTGTACCCTTTGCCTAAGGAGACTGGTTCAAAAAATATTTCTAAGACAATGTCAAAGAGCTGACACTCTATCTTTTCTTCTAGCAGTTTTATGATATCAGGTCTTACATTCGAGTGTTTAACCCATTTTGAATTTATTTTTTAATATGTTAGTGGTCCAGATTCATTCCTTTGCATGTAGCTATCCAGTTTTCCTAATGCCATTTATTAAAGAGATTGTCCTTTCCCAATTACACATTCTTGCCTACTTTGTCATAGACTTATTGACCATATATATGCAGGTTTATTTCTGGGCTCTCTATTGTATTTTATTGATCTATATGTCTGTTTTTCTGACAATACCATACTGTGTTGATTACTGTAGCTTTGTAGTGTAACTTAAAATCAGAGTATGATACCTCCAGCTTTGTTCTTCTTTGTCAAAATTGCTTTGGCTATTCAGTCTTTTGTGATTCCATACAAATTTTAGGATTCTTTGTTCTAGTTCTGTAAAAAATGTCATTAGTCTTTTAATGGGATTTCATTGAATCTGTAGATTGCTTCGGGTAGTATGGATATTTTAATAATGTTATTTACCGCAATCCATGAGCACAGTATATCTTTCCATTAATTTGTGCTGTCTTCAAATTCTTTCATCAATGCCTTATCATTTTCAGAGTACAGTCTTTCACCTTCTCGGTTCAATTTATTTCTGAGTTATTCTTTTTGATGCAATTGTAAGTGAAATTGTGTTCTTAATTCCTCTTTCTGATAACTCAGTATTAGTATATAGGAACACAACAAATTTCTGTATATTAATTTTGCATCTTGTGACTTTATTGAATTCATTTACTAGCTTAACAGTTTTTGGTGGAGTCTTTAGGGTTTTCTATGTATAGTATCATGTCACCTGCAATTGTGATTTATATAGAATGGAAAGTTACTCAACCAAAAAAATCCCTTGCCATTTGCAACAACACGGATGAACCTAGAGGTTATTGTGCTAAGTGAAATAAGTCAGACACACATATGATTTCACTTGCATGTGGAATCCAAAAAGCAAAACAAATGAACAGAAACAAAACAGAACAAAATAGAGATAGACTCCTAGATACAGAAAACCAACTGCTGGTTACCACAGAGAGGACCTATAGAGGGGCAGGCAAAATAGGGGAAGGCGTTTAAGAGGTAACCATGTTATAATTTCTAGTCATAAAATAAACATCATGCAGCTATAATGCACAGCACCATATAATCATATTGTAAAGTTGTTACAATATTGTAACAACTTTGTATGGTGACAGATGGTAACTGGATTTATGATGAGGATCATTTCACAACATACATAAACATCAAATCATGATAATGTATACCTGCAACTAAAGGGATAATGTAAGTAAATTATACATCAACAATTTTTTAAAGGCCCAGAGTATACTTAATGTGTGTCTGTGTGACTCCACTTTTATCATCTGACTGAACAGGTCCTTGCAGTACTTCTTCATGGGGACCAGACAGTTCCGGGGGGACGCTTCCTGCTCCGTGCGTTAGTACCACAGAAGAAAGCCAAGCAAATAGCCACAGACCCTTTTAAAAGGAGTCAGATTAAATATTTGTGATTTTATTTTGTATAAAATGTAACTGCTTACAAACAATAGTTTCTGGATGCTGGTGCACATCAGTCTATGAGTTAGTTCCTCATAACACAAATAGCATTGAACAAGGCAAAACTAGCTTTATATAAGTCCAACGTGAATACACAATTTCTGTTTCTCAGATTTACAGGCTTTTAAACTTGATGTGAAAATAAAAAATTTGGAGAATATGTATTTACCTACCAAGAACACCTAAAAACAATTTTACACGCCCAAAATGTCACCGTACGCATTTGACCGATCACCGTTTTATTATGGGCTTCCTGGGCCTAAATGAAATTCTTATCAGTAGCAGCAGCAGGGTCAATGGGTAAAATACGTTACATCAGCCCTGGGATGGATGCTTCGCAAGCATCAGTCACTGACACTGACAGGCACTTGTGAGAGACGCCAAAGCCTACAGCAGTTACGTAATACACCCAGAGTTGTTTCGCTGGCAAATGCTTAGAACTGGAGGTTAAAGGCTTCTTGAAGCTCAGTTTTTATACACTATACCATAATTATCCAAAAATCACCAGACAGCTTTGAATATTATTTCAGAAAACGAATCTAATTTATTCTTATCAGGTAGCTCAAATTTAAGTCAGCTGGCTTCCTCTCAGATGGTGTCTTTAAAATTTTCAATAACAGGGTAGATTTCAGTGTAGGGCAGTCACAAGCACCTATAATCTTCAAATTTCACATTGTAAAATACATTACAGTGACTAATAAATTTGGCTAATACATTTTTTATAATTCGCTATTATTCAGATCTTACAAGGAAGTAACCATATTACGAGAGACATAATTTAACCATATAACAACAAGCATGACTAATACTTATGGAGTACTCAGGACGTGATTAATATCAGATATAAAAGTAGGCCCCCTCCTTACCCTACGCTGTTCCTCCACCCTTCTCCTACCCCGAAGTTGCTGTCTGTCCTTCCATACTGGGTTTTCATCGTTGGCACTACTGACATTTGAGGTTGAATGATATTTTGATTGGGGGCTGTCTCTCCTGTTGCAGTATATTTAGTACTAGCCTTGGCCTCAAACCACTAGATGCCAGTAGCACTACTTCCCCCTTTGCGACAACCATTTAAGAAACATTTAGTATTTTCAGTTGAGTGTTTGTTACAGTGAGGTCGCTTCTGAAGCACACGGACCTGGAGGGAAGCTAGCTGTGAAAACAGAATGCATCAGGAATGAGAGAGGGAGAGCCGTGCTTAAGATACAAAATGCTCTCAATGCTACAAAACTGGATTAGAGGCATTACAACTTCTGAAGGAAAAGAAGGCATTGAAGGGAAGAGGGAATTCACAGCAGTATACTTTTTCCATAAACACCCACCACCAAACAATATAAGAAGAATTAGCATTTATTGACTGTTTAGTTACTAAAAGTAAAAAAAATTGAATGGAGTCCTTTATGTGCAGTAACTCATTTGCTTCTCATAGTAACTCTATTTGTAATAAATACTATTATCCATAATTTACAGATGAGTCAACTGAAACTAAAGAATCACAGAGCTGGAAAACCTCAGGGCTGGAATTAGAATGCAACTTAGTGATCATGTAAAAAATATATATCCTACTTGTTATAGAAAAAAATAAAATTAAATACTAAAGCATACTGATATAAATGTAGGTGGACCTTTCCAGGACCCAGTCCAATGGCAACACTGTCTTGCCTGGAAATGACAGAGAAACAAACGCACGAGAAAACCTTCAGAGGCTCAAGAAAAAGGAGGCAGGTTTACTTGCACAACTGCCCTTCTTGCCTGCTCCGCTTTTTGCTGGAGTCCTGCTCTGAGAATGTGGTAACTGGTATCTAAAGTTAGAACCTGTTCTAAAAAGGCCCATTGGTCTGGTCCTTAGGTAGATTGAATTGTTAAGCCCTTGCAGCCTGCTTTGCAAATACGACTCTCCTGCTCTGCCCGAGGAAGGCAATAAAAACTAAAGGCCTCATACACACAGGCAGCACTGCACAGTGCTACTGGCCAACAACAATGAAAAGGAATAAATGATTAATTTTTAAAAAAGGTGAGTTGAAAGTTGCCCTTTATTTTTCCTGACCACTAGAGAACTTGTCTGAAAATAATATCTTTTAGCATGTAACCACGTGCCTGAATCGGAAAAAAACCCTTCCGATGTGCACAGAGTAGAAAGCATTCAGTGTTGTCAAAAGACCTCTTTGAGTGACAGGGCCCCTAACGGGAGCCCTGATGTAGAGTCCCTCCCAGGAGTGGCCTGACCATAAAAGCCTCTCCCTCAGAGACATCTGGAGTGGTAAGATAACGTACACACATATGAAAAATTAAATTTCCAGAGACGAATAGAATTTGGAAAGAACACAATTATCTGGCTGTGGAAAAAATGTGTTGCATAATGTAGGGGACATTTGTAAAAAGAAGAGTTCCTTCAGATGGACCCACTACAGAGTATACCGCAGACTCAGGGATCAGGCACAGACCAAGACACCAGGAAACATTCATTCGTTCCACCAGGGAGCATACTGTGGTAAACAAACCTGGATCACAATCTCTTTGTAGCAGAACACGGTCTGACTTAAGTACGCAGGCCACAGTTCACCCCAAATTCTAAATCCATGCCATCCAAGAACTGAAGATGGCTTCTACGTAGCTTGCAAAAGCATCTAAGTATCTGAACACGTTCTAGAGAAGAGAATATAAAATTTCATTCCACTATTATTATTATAAAATAGAACCATTCGTACTGATAGTAAAAATATTAGTTATGTTAGGCTAAACTACCCTAAAATAAATCCAAAACTCTAATGTTTCACACACAAGAGTTGCTTCCTTATTTCTCAGTGCAAAGCAGGTGTGATATACTTCCTCCACTCCACCATCTCTAGAACCTGGTCAATGCCTAGACCCAACCAGAGGGAGGGGATAAAAAGCACACCCATTTTTGAAGGCCATCACCCACAAGAGGCACACAGCAGTTCCACTCACATTATACCAATGAAAACCAGGTGCATGGCCCTGCACTGAAGACAAGGGACTGGGAACCGTAGTCCCTGTCCAGGAAGGCACCGCAAAACTGACAGAGAATGGGAGGAAGGGTTTGGAAGGCCACTAAGGCATCTCCATCACAAATCAACAAGAGCACAAACAAGTGCAGCTCGACTGACGATAGAATTTCAAAGACAGAATATTAATAGTTTAGGTTCCCAGGACCAATCATTCAAAATCAATGTAAATATAATACATCAGGAAAATAGTGGACACAAATTTAAAACAGAATCAAAATGTTGGTACCGCTTTATACAGGAGAACTAAACTTCAATGTTGGATCAGTGGTCGACATTCTGTTTTATGCTGCTCTATCGCACAGAGGAAACAGTAATGGGTAAATCAGACAGACCTGATTAAGGGCTCTGTGTATTTCTCGTTGTGTGAGCTTGGGAGAGTCAGTTAAGTTCACTGAGTCTCAGTTTCCTGTTCCCTAAAATAGAATTAATACCATCTATTCATTTGACTTTAAGTCATTAACAAGTTAATACATAAAAAGGACTTGGCTGAGTTTATGGTATCAATAAATGTTAACTAAGGTACTCATGACCATTATTACTCCTCATCATCTAAGTTTAAACTTTAGAGGTTGCTGCAACACATCCCAAACCAAGTTCATTATCCTCTCTGGCACTCCTTTCAAGTCCTTTGCCTCTGAGGGATGCCTCTGTTATTGGAAAAACAATTGCTCCCGGACACACGATTTTGTAGCCAGCTTTGATTTCCTCTTACCTCTTTATCCAAATTCCAGGTGTATAAATACCCACCACGGGCCTACCCAGCCTCCCTAATTCCAATTTCTGTTATGGATGACAGCATCGCCACCTTAGACTCTCCTGCCAGAAGCCTTTTTATTCATCAGTGACACGTCAGCTTGGAAAACAGTGAGAGAAAAATAGCTAAAATTATATTCTACTCTGTCTAGTCCACATAAACCCAATCAATATTTTAAATTATATGATTTTACCAGATGTGTGGCTTTTAAATCAAGGCTTAAATTCAAACTGTGGTCTCAGATTTCAACAAATCAACAGACATTCCAAAGCTCAAGGTATTCATTGGTTTTACATTTTAAAGTGTTGGTCACATTGAAATTAAGAACAAACTGACAGCAACCAGAGGGGAGGTGGGAGGGGGGAATGGGGGAAAAGGGGGAACGGTCAAGGAACATGTATAAAGAACACATGGACAAAGCTAAAGTGGGGCAGGATGGAGGGCAGGAGGTGGGGATGGCTGGGGTGGGGGGGGGGAATGGAGACAACTGCACTTGAACAACAACAAAAAATATTAAAATAAAAAAGTGTCACTTAAAAGAAAATACATAAAATCATTTTACACCTTTGCTTACACACACATTAAATGATCATTTATACAACCTAGCATAAAGACAACTCCTGCCATATTCAAACACCATCAATCTTATTTTCAGGTACCTCTAAGGGTAGCACTTCTTTAATAGCTGAACTATCTGAATTCTTTAGCAGGTCTGCCATGGGCTTCTATCCTCCC
Source organism: Micronycteris hirsuta (assembly GCA_004026765.1). NCBI lineage: Eukaryota > Metazoa > Chordata > Mammalia > Chiroptera > Phyllostomidae > Micronycteris > Micronycteris hirsuta. The sequence continues at coordinate 56,961 of PVJI01000562.1, forward strand.
TTCAGCCAAACTAGGCACCTCTCGGAAGAATCATCACCATTCCCTCACTGTGCCCACGTTCCCTGTATTTCCACGGCATAGTTCAGTTGGGCGGCATTTGAATATGTAATGCAGACTGTCATCTAAAATCATAGCTGAAGGATAAAGATTATTTTTTTCAAACTCCTTCTTTTTGTAGCATTCAGCCTGAGCCATTCGAGCTCCATTTTGCATATTCAGTGAGGAAAGGTTTCGATGGGCATAATGGAGAGCAAATGGAAAGGGCTCCAGGACCAGATTCGGCTCGTTCTACAAACTGTCCCCTGTGTTGACTTGTGTGTGTTAGTTCATTTTGAGACTTATTTTCTCTGTTCCATAAACAGGGATATAATATCACGCCCTTAAAATTACTATGAAGTTAAGATAAGCTAGATTTTAAGTCCCTTGAAATCAAATACCTTGCCTTGATTATTCAATCACTCACTGGTATATTCCCAGTGCCTAACAGCGCCCTACACATGACAGGCAGTTGATAAGGCACAGCTCTTTATTATTGTCAAAAATAGGATATTATGAAAAAATACCTGGAGCAATCATATACAACTCTTATATGAAGAAGCAAACACTTATATGGCACAGATAATAAACATTATGCTAAAAGACTATAGAAGCAATGAAGAAATAGCAAAAGCTTCAAGCTTAACTAGTCAGTAACATTAAAAAAAAAAAACTTAGTTGCAGAATTTAGTGTTAGTACAAGATCAAGTAACCTGTCCGGTCCCAAGATGCAGCAAAGACAAAATGTCACAAGGAAAATACCTTCGGAAAGGGGAGGGAGAAAAAGTGACATTTTGTTGAAATATGTTTTAAGTCAGAACAAAAAGTGAATTTCTAACTTCAAGATTGTGTAAATTGGTAAGAATTTGTCTCCAAATGAAAAATCAAAAGTATCATATCCTCTTCACTAGGTTTGTATGGCAAAGTGTGCTTTAGATCTTCAATTCCTATTGTATGACCATTATACTAAAAGTAGAACAATATTAATAAAATCTTCTTTTAACTACATATGCATTAAGATCATTAAAATGTGGTAGACCTGACAGCACCGTCTGCTTTTTTGTTTTAAAATTGATCCCTGACCTAATGTGTTCTAGTCACATGTAGCAGCTACTTAATAAGCATCTCAATGTTTAAAACAGAAATTGGTCTTGTTTGCCCCAGTTAATTTCTTTAGAACTGCATGTTTTCATAAAACAATAAGGTATGTTTTCATTTTTACCACATGACATGCCACATTCAGCTCCAATGATTTGTATTGAGTTGCTCAAATTATTAACAGTAGTTCCAAAGCACAAAAGCAAACCGGGTCTCGTCTTGTTATTTGTATTCTAAACTACAGAGGCAACGTGGCGATTGGAACAACCACTGATCGGTGTTTTGTGAGGTTGTCAGTCAATGCCACAGACTGAGCCACAGATTCAGCAAGGCTCCTTTCAAACCCAGTGATCAATAGCTCCCCGTAAAGACATGCTCTACTGCTGGGAGACTCAGTGAAATGGGTATGACAATTTCCTATTTTTTTGAAACCTCAGCACTTTCTAGCCCTTTTCCACAGAGGTGACTTTAATATGCATCATAGAAGGTAGCCCTACAGTTCCGTTCCCTCTTGAGTCTGTGCTTTCAGAATAGCAAACTGGACAGAAGAAACCAGAACTGCGAAAAGAAAGTGTAAGAAACCTGTCTGAGAAGAGGCAAGGGCAGAGTTGTTTGTTTGTTATCTTTTTCCCTCCCTCCAGCTATGATCTTTTGTAATGCTAACACAAGAGGCAAGCTTCCTGGAAGAAGGCTCCTGCGGTGGAAGACATTGGAACAGACGGATTCTGTCCCAGGGGTCTAGTAAGCAAACCACCCGGGGGCTGCAGCCCAGCCTTCGACCTCGCACAGGAAGCCCCCCCCCCACCTCATTCTTGGACGTGGTGCCAACAGTCCCACACCCTTTAGTGGCGCAGAGAGCAGCTGCCTGGAAAACAAGGTGGGCGTCAAAAGTGAGTGGGACTGAAATTTCATTGATATTCATACATCACGCATGAAAAATCTTCTACGGGTAACCCAGATGTCCGAAAATCCCCGGGCCTTTGCGGGTCCCATTTGCAGTATCACATAAGGTAGGCCCATCCCGTGCACAGTGGGTAAACATCCAAGATCTTCGTGGTAAACTCCCAAGGGGTTTACATTCCTTTTGAGTCATTTATAATATAGCCTAATTCCCAACGATTGCTTTCAACCTCTCTCACTCATTCTCTGTTGACACATTTTCTTATTCAAGGATAGACTGGGGAGCACGGCAGGTAGGAGAGTGACAGCTCAGAGAAGACCAGGGTTTGAACATCTGCTCTGTGATTCATTAACACAACGGATAGGATTAAAAGTGAATTAAATTTGATAAAAGTTTAATAATATCCTGGTAGGAAATGCCTCATAACTGGGCATTATTAACCTTGTATTAGGATTTCTAAATTGTGAGTTTTATGAGCAATCATCCTATCTAATCAAACAAAAAAAAAGGCAGCATTATGACAAAATTTTTGTTTAATGAGCTTACTTAAGAAGTTCTGTTCACAGTTTTGTGAAATCCTAAAAAGAAAGATTAGAATGCATATTTAAAAGCATCGTATATATTTTTTTAAACCCTAGCATTAGGCTTGTCCCATTTTAGAAATGGGGGAGTAATAACCAGACATGTTATGTTTCTAGTTCAAAGTCACAGATGGGAGGGGGAGGCATTGGAAAACATGGTCTCCTGACCGGTTGATTGTTTCTTTGCTGGGCAGATGGCCTGAGGTTTCTAAATCAGCTCCTAGACTTTCCTTCTAGAAACTACAGTTTACTGAGCCTAGCGAATTTTTCCGATTCTTGTTTATCTTAGGGCACTGATTCTCAGTTCAACTGAAGCCAATGATGGGGCAAATACAGATGCCCTGTCAGAGAATTATGCTTGGGCATAAATGAGTGAAATCTTGACTTTGGGCCATATGACCTTTCTATAGGGTCTTAGAAAATTAAATTCATGTGGGGATACTACAGGGGCAGGTTGCTGCAAAGATGGCAGGATTTCATAATAAGAATTATTCTTACACTGAGATACTCAAAGGCTTTATTCTCTGACTGCTATTGGGGTACAAAATCATGCCTGGAAGTTTCTAGGTGCAAAGAGAAGAAAGGCTTTGAAATGTTGTGGTTGTTGCTGTTTTCTTTTTTTTAAATCCTCACCCGAGTACATGCTTATTGATTTTAGAGAGAGGGGAAGGGAAGGAGGGAGAGAGGGAGAGAAACACCAATGTGAGAGAGAAACATTGATTGGTTGCTTCTCATATCTACCCCAACCAGCGACCGAACCCTCAACCCAGGCACGTGCCTTGACTTAAAATCAAACTGACAAATTTTTGGTTTATAGGACAGTGCTCCAACCAACTGAGCCACACCGACCAGGGCTGTTGCTGTTTTAAAATCCCCAATGAAATAAAGCCGATTAATGTTTTCAAATAAATAAATGTGAACAGCAAAAGTATTTGAAAACCAATATATTACCGATATATGTCAGCAGTTTAGAAGTCAATCTTCAATTGAGCTCCCTTTCAGAAACTTTTTAATGTAAATGAATAGCAAACAGGGATTATTAGGTAGGTAATGTATTGTATTTGGCTCAGTTAATTAATGGTACAAATAGTTACCTTTGTTTCTGACTTTTGCTGTGTGCTAAATTATGGGCTAAGCACTTTGTAGCAAATCTCTAATATCTCCAGTTAGTTTGCACATTACAGTACTCAGAATGGCATGCAATTTAAAACTTATGAGCTGTTTATTACTTGAATTTTGTATATAATATCTTTGGACTATGGTTTACGGCTGGTAACTGAAGTCATAGGAAGTGAAACTGCAGATGAAGGAGGAATTCTGTACCTCCTGTGTGTACGCGATACACCCAGGAAAACTGAGCAACTCCCAGATAAGGCCCCACCCACCTCTTTGAATGCCACATCCACCTCTAAAAACTTCATCATCCTCCTTTTCTCAGCTCAGAGAGGGTGAGCCCCTTCCAAATGGAGATCCCCCTTATAAGTGTAAATGTCTCTTACAAAGGGTAACTTCAACTTGGGTTTTCGGAGCTTCGCCTGCCTCTGCTGTTTCTTAAAAATAACCAGTTCAAAATAATCTTTATTTCAGAGACATATATTGTGGTGGCAAATTCTGCTTCGCCACTTCCTGTAACTGTCCAACAGCTACGCAAGTCATTTAAACTTAAAGCGTCTGATGATGGTAAATGTATTTATTAAAATACGCATTACTAGCACTAAGGATGTTTAGCGTACAGTACGGTTAGCTGATTGGAAAGATCTCACAGAAATGGGTGAACTGTGCTCCATACCTGTCCTACCTGACAGACGAGACGTGACATTCATGGGCAATAGAGTCATGAACGTACCTACTTAGGCAAAATAATCATTTTTTTCTGGCTTTTGTAAGTCAGAGAAAAATTAGATGAATGTGTGATTAGGATCTTTTTTTTTTAAGATTTTATTTATTTATTTTCAGAGAGAGGAGAAGGAAGAGAGAAAGAGCAATGTATGGTTGACTCTCACGTGGTCCTCACCGGGGACCCGGCCTGCAACCCAGGCATGTGCCCCGACTGGGAATCGAACCGGGACCCTCTGGTTCCCAGCCCGCACTCAATCCACTGAGCTACACCAGCCGGGCAGGATCTTAAAAGTTTAATAAATGGCATGATTTAGGTTTAAAGTACATAAGCCTATTTTAAAGTTCATGCATTTAGCCTCCGTATTTTTCAGAATTTTAAAATGTGCACTAGAACTAAACAGACCATTACGGCCAGCCGTGGGTATATTCTGAAAAAATATGAAAGCAGCATATTTTGAAAATATGTTCTCTGAAATGATTAGGCCTTTTAGAGAACCCACTAATTGTGGAAAATAGTTGGTTTTCTTCTCTTGCTAATATGACTAAGTGGCCAGTAGAAGTGGCAGGCATACTAATCGTATTTGGGAGAGCTCAGTCTCTCCCATTTGGCATTGGATTCTTAAAAGCTACCTACCCAGTCATATAATAAAAATGCACCTATTATTTTTTTTGTTCTAAGTACTGGTAATAAAATAAGGAAGAAAGTAAATGTATTTTTCCTAAATTTTTTGACCCTAAACTCTTTCTCCTGGATATTTCTTACTCATATTTAAGAATTCTGCTTAGATATTATATTTTCTGGAAATATCTTGATGCTTCTATAGTGCTTTCTATTTAGTTCTTTTTTAATATTTTTATCCTGCATGGCCATTTTCTTGTCTGAATTCTCCCAGTCCCCCCCATGCCCTACAAACAATCACTGTGTCATTCACCACTATGTTCCCACTGCCTAAATGTGCTTGAAACAATCAGATCTCCATAGATATGTACTGATGCCAAGGCGGCGTCTCTACCTTCCAAACACTATTCTTTAATGAGTAATGTACACAGACGCAGGTTCTTCAGGGTTGTAAGTGCACCATCGTAGTAGGTGTGAGAGCCCAAAGAGAGACAGTGAGCTGGGTCTCGGTGAGCCGCAGTCCTCTCCAGGGAGAGAGGACACTCACAGCCGTCTGTGTCTGTGGGACTAGGACCAAGGCTTCCTGAGTAATTGCTTTGCTGCTCCTTACCAAAACAATACACAGCTTTTCCCCATTTATCTTTACTCCCCAAAACCCTCATGGAATGCCCTACTCTCAAAGACAGATGAGAAGAAAATGTCTCTCTCTTTCAAGTTAATCCATGTTTTACTGTGAATTGAACAAATAAGTAGATAAATATCCCATACCAAGGGTTAAGTGACTGAAAGACCGAAGCTTATCGACTGTCACTTCTGTGAAACTGTCCCAATTTCACACTCTGGCACTCTTTCTATTATGGAAGGGAAAAGATACCAACTTGGAACAATGATCAAGAGAAACACAGACTGAAATGAAACTGGTTTTCATAACTTATCTTCAGAACAGTTAACTAAAGGCAGACATTAAAAATTTACATTAAAATAGTGAGAGAATGACATCTACTGGTTGAGAGAATTTGGTCTTATGGACAGCTAGTCAATTTTTTCTTCCCTTATGGAGTTTAAATATTTCCTTTTCTCCCTACACATGAAACTCTAATTAATGATAATGGGAATTATCTATACACAATGGGGGAGGAATTGACCCATTATCTGTGCAGTTCTAATAATAATGAAAGAAAATTAATCCTCAATTGGCTAGCATTGAAGTTGGAAGTACTTTACAAGAGGTTTTCAATGACTGATTTTATTTCTACACCAAAAAAGCAGCATTCTATGACCATCCTTCATACACAACTTAAGTTCACCATTTCTCCTTTATATAAAAAAAAATAGATTTGTGTGTCAGTGTTTAAAATAATTTATTCTGATTATCATAGGAGCTTCCTGAATGATGAATAATTTGTATTCTTAAAAATAAACATCAGGAGAAAACTGGTGTGTCCTTGACTTTTGTGATGACCTCTCAGATATAGCACCAAAGCCTAATCCCTGAAAAAAGATTAACAAGTCAGATTTCATTAAAATTAAAAGCTATTCAGCCCTGGCTGGGATAGCTCAGTGGATTGAGCACTTGCCTGCGAACCAAAGGGTCGCTGGTTCAATTCCCAGTCAGGGCACATGCCTGGGTTGCAGGCCAGGTTGGGCCCCCAGTAAGGGGCACATGAGAGGCAACCATACATTGATGTTTCTCCGCCCCCCCCCTTCTCCTTCCTTTCCCCTCTTTCTGAAAAAATTAAAATTAAAAAAATATTTTTTAAAAAAGCTATTCTGTGAAAGATACTGTTGAGAGAATAAAAAGACAAGCCACAGACTGGGAGAAAATATTTCCAAATTGCACAGCTGGTAAAGGACTTGTATCTAAAATATACATAGAGCTCTTAAAACTCAGCACTAATAAAACAAACAACATTCTTTAAAAAAAAAAAAAAAACAGCCAAAAGTTCTGAACAGGCATTTCACCAAAGAAGATGTGTACAGATGGTAAATAGCCACATGAAAAAATGACATTATTTGTCATTATGAACATGCAAAGTGAAACAACAATTGGATGCCCCTGCATACCTATTGTAGTGACTAACATTCAAAACACCGAAAACACCAACGTGCGCAGCGTACCAGGAACTGCCTTGTATTGCTGCTGCGGATGCATCTGGTCCAGCCACTTTGGAAGACATGTTGGAAGTTTGGCAGTTTCTCATAAAGCTAAGTGATGCCTTATCATATACCCCAACAAACATATTTTCAGGTATTTCCACAACTAAGTGGAAATTTGTGTCTACAGGAAACCTTCGTGTGAGTGTTTAGAGCAGTTTTATTCATAACCCTCTAAAACAGGAAGAAACCAAGATGCCCTACAGCAGGTGAAAGGATGGGCAAACTGCAATGCTTCCCTACCATGGGATAGTGTTCAGCAATAATAAGGAATGAGCTATGAAACTATGCAGAGGCACAGGTGGATCTTACATACGCATCGCTCAGTGAAAGCAGCCACTCTGAAGAGGCTACAGTCTATGTACTTCTGTTTGTATGGCACTCTGAAAAGGCAAAACTGTAGCAATGGTGAAAAGACCAGTGGGACAGAAACACTATTCTGTACAGCAATGCCGTGTAGGATGCATGCTACAAAAGTATCCAACTGGATTGGAAATGTGTAACACAACCTCACTGAAGGAGGGAAAGGAAAATGCTGCCCAAAGGAGCTTGAAGAGACTGTAAGACTAAAGACAAAAGAAATTGTACATAAGCCCTGCACTCTAGCTGGTAAAGTGCTTTTGCACAGGGGTGTGCTTTAACAATTCTAAAAGCATAGTACATTATACTGGGATTGCACAAATAAGGAAACAGATGCCAGATGGTGGGAGCCAGGTTTCTCACCGTGAGAAAGGTCACACACAAGCAAGAAAGGAAGGCTAGAATGATGCCAGATAAAAGTCAGAAACATCAGCACGAATGCATGTTTAGCTTACTAGAGATACAGATATTTCCAATATATGTGTTATGCATTAAATGTATAATATAATTACTGGGATGGACACATGTATGGCTTGGTATACACACATCTATTCCTAGCTCTGCCTGCTGAGAGGGCCTAGAAGCAATGACACCCCATAGCCAGGAGGTCCTTTCCACTCAAACGTCCACGTCACTGGGCACTTAGCATCTTCACTGCATTCCGTCCAGTGAAGGGGTTCAGAACAGGCCTCCCCAAGATGAGCTACTTTAGCGTGTGGCTTGGTTGGAGCAGAAGGCAACTGAGACTCTGTGGGCTCAAGAGAAACTTTGACCTCTCCCTTAAAGAATTTGAATTTGGTGTTTTGCCCATTGTAAGAGTTATCACCAGAGACATCATTTCGTGACCTATGTATAGGGCAAGGCAAACATCTAACTTCTGAACATGTCTTCCCATTGTCCTATAAATGACCTTTCCTCCTAGGAAGTCCCAAGGCATCTGCTTCATCCTTAGCTCAGGGTGCCACATGGACCTCATTCTCTCTTTCTGCCTCTGACTCTCTCGTGTTTGTGGGGTTACCATATACATGTACAGAATTAAGTGTGCTTGTTTTCTCTTGTCAACTTGTCTCATGTGGATGCAATCATTAGACCAGCTGGAAGATTCTTCAAGGGCAGAAGAAAACCTCTTCTTCCCCCACACTAGTCACGCAGGATTTTCATAATCGGCCCCCGACTTCGGACTATAAAGAGCATCCCCATCTCTTGTAACTACCAGCTCCAGGGGGATGATTAAAGGCAACACACATAATTATATCCACCAGGAAAATCCCCTGTGATATTAAACTGAAGAACTTAGAGTTACATGCATTATTCATTTACTCAGTCCTTCTACAAACTTTTATCGGGTGCCTTATACATTCTGGAAAATGTAGTAAGTACTAGAAATACACAAAGGAACAAAAAAAATCAAAACTTTTGTCATAGGGAAAATTAGTGTCAAGAACTAAAAATCAAAACAATTTAAAAGATCAAGAATATTAAAATTGTAATGAATGCTAAAAAAGCAAATAAGTCAGGGTGATGTATAGAAGCAATGTGGGTGGGGCCAGTTTTAGAATAGGGACAGTCTCTACATTGCGTCCGAGATAGAAAACAATTAAAAGATTAACATTTATTCTATTATGAACATGAGAAACGTTTAGAGGAGAGCTTGACAGAAAGGAGGAAGCAGGTGCAAAGCAGCCATTCAGTGAACAGAGGCACACTGTAGCTGGAGTAGAGTTGGGAAAAGGATGTCGGGGTGGTACCCGGTGTGACTGCACTGGAAATTGGGAGAGACGATACCAGGCCTCGCTGGGCATGAAGGGAGAACACACTGAAAGATTCTGAGCCTGGGCATGATCTAGTTTATGTTTTAATACAACAATGCCTTCTTCTCTGTGAAGAAGGATTGTGGTAACTCAAAACTGGAAGGAAAGACGCCGGTTAGGATGTTACTTTATCTAAGTGGTTACTCTCCAAACTTTGTTCAGTGTGAGACTCCTAAAAAGCATCCCTTACCTTTCATCACCCTGCTGCTAGAGAGATACCATGTGTAGCATTTTTTGAAACCCATAAGTTCTTTATTTTACTGAGTTAACCTCCTGTGAAGGCCACTCCCCATAAGCATAAAACACTCCCTACACTTCGGCAGATGCTGGTAGATGTCAAGATGCGTAGGAACAGATCCCTGCTCATAAAGTCTCCTGACCTAAATGAGGAAAAGCAATACAAATAAAATCATAGAATCTGCTATGTACTGCATGAAACAAGATTTCCACTGGTTGTTCTTAAATCTACCTCCACACTCCATAGCGTGGTTTCTAGGACATCACAATCAAGTCCTCATAGTTGTGATGGTCAGAGTCTTCCTTCTAAACCCTAGCCACTCCTTTTATTTCCTGTGTGAAAATTTATTTTTACCTTCTATCCAATCTACACTGAGGTTCCCGCCCTTTCTCCAAGAAAAGTTAAGGCTTCATATGGCACATATACAGACTCTTGAGAGGTCATAGCTGAATACAAGAATGCAATCTAAGCAGGCTGTTTAATTACCAGTATTTTTTTTTCATAAAGGCTTCAGATGCAAAGCAAAAAGCTCAAAGATTAACATTTACTCTCTTAGCTAAGAGAAAGATATGACGGAGGCAAGTTCATTTGAGCAAACATTTTGCTTTAAATATTACGGACCAATTCCATGGCAAGATAAAGTGTAATCCTCCACATATTGATTATTTTATCATCAACTTAATCATTTAATTTTGACCTTTCCAGCAATCGCTTCCTTCTCATAAATAACATTTAAGACACCAGTTGAGATCGATAGTGTCGCACTCACCTCGATAAATCTAAGTCAAGCACCACTGCACCGTAACGAATCACTGGTTTCTCACATTCTGTGTGTTTCAAGTGTTATGATCGCATTCCTCATACTGATTTTCTTGAAGTCAACTGAAAATAGAAAAGTCTTTTAAATCACAACTCAGTAAAGACATCTATAACAAACTAATTGGGCATGGTTAGAGAACGGGGTTCATGCCCTCTCATAACCATATTTGCAAGATTTGACTTATGGGAAATGACATGAACCCTTTCAACGCAGCAGTATATTTGTTTCAGAAAACTTATTCTGAATTCAAACATGGGAGAAGAGAGATCGATGAGACAAGGACTCATATGACAAGCTAACTATAACACAGCCAATTTAGAATATCAATTTTAAGCAGAAGAAAATTTAACGTGCAAAATTTTAAATTAGCAATGTGGATAATGAATGCATGCTTCTCTAGTCACGAAGGAATGAAGGCCTTTTGCCTCCAATATGCTGGTGGCCTAGATTCCCTGAAGAGCCTGGTGACTAGCATACAACCAGGCCCTTGAAGAAATTAAAGGCAATTTCCAAAGGGAAGAGGGGGAGAGGGGAAGAGAATGCTGACCTCCGTGAGCCGCAAATCATGCAAGAACCGGTTTGGAGTATAAGTATATACCAATTCCACAACTCGATGAGAAGACCAAGCTTTAGGTTCCACAACAAAAGGAGGTAAAAATATTGGAGAAGTGAGATGGGGAGAAGAGAGAATTTTGAATGTTAAACTCATTCGTGACTAGGCTACTAGCAAGCATGTAGCGGTCGGGCCCAAAATCTCAATATCTGTTAAAGGGCAAGAGCATTTTTAATGCTTCTTGATAAATGAAGCACTTCAGCTAATATTTCATTTTTAGTATGAACCATAGCCATCAGAATCCCACTTTAAAAAAAAACACTTATTTTTATCTAAGTATAAAATCAATTTATGTTGCTATGGCTTGGAAACTTTTTACACCATATATTTTTAAAATTACATACACTCTCAAGACCAAAAAGAAGGCTATCAACCTATCAACTTTTAGGAGAACACTAGTACTTTCATTTTATATGTTTTGAAATATTTGAAAAATTAAGTTCTGTTATGTTATGAACAGTATTTTTCATCCAGTTTGTACTATTTTCTTATAAAAATAGGTTCACAGTCATAAACTGACACCCAGACAGGCAGAGGAGGGTGTCTGGGTAGAGCAGGCACACAGGACGCTGGTGGTCACAGCTGAGCTCCGTGAAGGGGCTTCAGCTCGCTGACGGGGTGGCAATGGCCACAGAAGACTGGCTATGCAGACGGAATTAGTCAAATACATAAAAACATTAGGGTAATGTGAGCCAGCCTTCTAACTGCCAGAGAATGGAATTGCAAATACACAAAAAGAGAATTCTCTTATGATCCATGTGTTAGGGAATTGAAATTGGGAGGATAGTGTGAATTCATGGTTTTCAACACACAGAGATACATATAGAAATCGACATTCAGTCCCTCTGTAGACAGGGGTAGGCAAAAGAAGGTTCACATTGTGAGCACACAAAACATTTTATGTTTGTATTATTCCTTATTATCATTACTATGCACCTGCCTTTGCCCACCCCTGCACATGTATGTGTGCATACACCGTGTCCACAGAGATGGCCTAGAACCACCCATGCACATGGCAGTAAGCATACCTAATGCCCCACTCTTGGTTTCTGAATGCCATTCTGAAACCAAAAGGAACTAGGACTCTTTACAGAAATGACTGCTTCCAGAGCTGAGGCAGGGAAAGTACGAGATGAGCAAAGGACCTATCATTTATGCCTAAAAGCAAGCATGTATTCAAGGAATGATTAGGGCCTGTCAGAAAACCATAGGGGACACACTAAAGGGACTCTTGTCGACCAAATCTGAGGAAACTCAAGTACCAAAATAAATAAGCAAAGTAATGAATTATGAAGCATTGACAAAAATAGGAAACCAAGAGTACATGAGTTTATGAGTAATGGTTAAGAGTAAGGTCCTACAGGCCTGGCTGGTGTAGCTCAGTGGATTGAGCGCGAGCTGGGAACCAGAGGGTCCCGGTTCGATTCCCAGTCAGGGCACATGCCTGGGTTGTGGGCCAGGTCCCCATGAGGGCCATGTGAGGAGCAACCATACATTGTTGTTTCTCTCCCTCTCTGTCTCCCTCCCTTTCCCTCTCTCTAAAAATAAATAATAAATAAAATCTTAAAAAAAAAAAGAGTAAGGTCCTACAAAATATTTGTTAATTTCAAAAGAGAAAACAGTAACTAGCAGACACCAGCTTAATTAAGTGAATGTCATTAGCAATACTGCAAATCAAAACTGGGTGCCACCTCAGAAGATGCAGCAAAGACACACCATCACTTCTGAAATATTTCTGTTAAAAATGCAGAACTTAACACAATCATGAGTAAGCAAAAGACAAACACAGAATAAAGGGCATTTGAAAAAATTACTCCTCTCATTTTTAAAAGGATCATGTTCATGGAAGACAAGAAAAGAACCAAGGAGCAGTTTCAAAACAGCATAAAGTGCATGATCAAAGTGCAGTGACAGGGTCTGACTGGTTTGGGGTTGTTTTTCGTTTTTTGTTGTTGTTGTTGTTTTGCTTTTTGCATAAAAGGCATCACTGGAACAACTGTATAATGAGAAGAGGATTACGGGATTAGATGATCGCCATGTATCTGCGTTCATTTCCCCATTTGGGGTGCTGACTGCAATGAAAAGATAATGGGGCATGCATTGTATGTAGGCCAATGTTTCAAAAGGATAAGAGACACATTTCAAAACCGCAGATATCGTAGGAAAAATTCTAAAGTGATACATTAAATAAAAAAGACAGTGAATATGTGCTACACCGCAAGGTGGTCAGGGAACGTGAAGTGAAGGCAGCCCTCTCGAACATCACAGGGGCGAGAAGTTATTTGTGGTTTCCTGGAAATCTGAGATTGTTTCAAAATATTTAAAAATTTCAGTCAAAATAGGACCTGAACTTTAGGTGAACATTAACATTCAGTTCTTCTCATCCTATGGAGAAGCTCACCTGTGACTGCAGGTGTCAGAAATAGCTCACTGGGCTCAGCAGGGTTGTCATTTTGGATATCCACACCCAAGAGAAGGGGAGGCACAGAAGAACTGTGCCACTTTGTCAGCCGGAAGGGAACACTTGGGAATCAAAGCACGGCCCCCTTTCTGTCTCTCGCATACAATTACATCTCGCATATTTGTCAAGTGTCTCCTGAACCCAGAACCTAGTGCCGTGTTTGGGGTACAGTAGTAGCCGAAATATCAGCCATCACAATGAACTCTTTAAGTGTCGCTTACTATGTACCAGGCATTGCTCTCAGCACGTGACATTCATTCACTCATTCAATCAACACAGCGAGCCCATGGGATTGTGCTGGTATGATTCCTGTTTTACAAACCAGGGATCCTACGTGCAGAGAGATGAAGCCACTGACTCAAGGTCCTACAGCTATTGAATGTCAAACATTGAATTTAAAGATAAAAGTATTTGATTCCAGGGGCACATAAATATTCATTTATTAAAATTGAATAAATTTACTTTCCTTAATTTAGTAGTTGGTTAAGGATGAAAAGGCTATTTCTCCCACTAGATTATTTTTAAAATCCCCAAGACATAATGTACCGCTGGTTCCTTTGTTTATTTTTATTTTTATTGTTGTTCAAGTACAGTTGTCTCCATTTTCCTCTACCACTCCCCCTGCCCCACCCATCCCCACCTCCCACCTTTGATCCTACCCCCTTGGGCTTTGTCCATGGGTCCTTTATACATGTTCCTTGATGCCCCTCCCCTTTTTCCCCCATTATCCCCTTCCCCCACCCCTCTGGTTACTGTCAATATATATCGACATCTAGTAGGAACATAAGCCATACATATATTTATATTTATACACACAATATGAATCATGTCTCTAGCAGGCCCAATTTTTTCTATTACTATACAAAAGTCACCGGTTTTTAAATAAATAGAAATTTTGAGATTAAATATTTTATGCATTTTTCTCTTACAAAAGCCATTCAATACTAAATTCTACAAACGTCATGACTAGTAATTCATTGTTTCACAAATATGATTAAGCAAGCACTATGCATCAACTCTAGTCTAGGCACTGGACAAATGATTCCAAAGAGAAAGAAGTCAACTAAATTGATAAGATTATACAAATAGAAATACTTAAAGTCTAAATAAGAACAAGAGGGAGATAAAACCACTATATTGACATGAAATAACAATTGCTAATGTGTTTTCTACATGTCAATCAAATTTTATCATCAACTCTTCACTTCCCAGGACTAGTATGGTAGGTATGATATGATTCCTACATGTCAAAGAAAGTAAAAATATTCAGCTGTGTGTCAGTGTGAACTACCTTTGAATTAAAAAGAGCACAGTTAATAAAAAATCAGCTGAAAGTCAGAAAAGGTGAAGAGAAAGCAGCTTTTAATTGGTCTGGTTTTCCGAGTGTAGGCAAATTACTTTCCAACATGATTATGGAGGAGGTTACTGGTCCTGCTTAGGGAATCATAGAGAATAAAGAATAAACCAATTTTTTTCTAAGGAAAAAATGACAAGTTTCTAAGTGGAACTCTATAAAAATTTCAAAGCAAATTATTGTACAGGAATTTATAGTTTTTTTTTTTTTTTTAAAGAAAATTAGATCAAGAGGCTCTTCCAGGGTAACAACTACTGAGTTCAGTAATGCAAGTGCCTGTTCAGGAAACTATCTTCAGACAAGTCCTTTCTGTGTTCCTGAATCTACCCACCACGGGCACCTTTCCTATGCCTCACACTAGCCTTGCCTCCTCCCTGGGCTTGGTCAAAATGAAAAGACTGCCACCTACTGAATTACAGGTAAAGACATCTGGAATCTTGAGTCCTGTTGAACTTAACCGCCTGAAGTCGATCGCTTTTTATTGTAGGCATCACATATCCCGAGGTGCTCCAGGGAGAAGAAGGCAAGAGGATGATTAGCACAGGGGTCGTGATGGCAACTGATCAGGAATAATTTCCACACAAACCACTCCTTGAGTGACAAAGTGAAGTATTGATAAGGTGATTCAGAACCGAGTATTTCCAGCAGCATAATGAATTTCTTGGGCTATTTCCTAATATAAATACGGAGATTGGGTTTTCCTGTTCACCTTTCTGTCTGCTGAGTCTATTAACCTTTTCCTTGCTAAAACAGTAAAATCAAAATGGCCAGCTAAAGGGCTATAGAAAATATCAAATCAAACGAAGACAAATCAGAAAATTTTCACATGCCTTTCTGCATTTGCATCTTCATTTAGTGCCATCCCTGCCTCCTGTTATCTGTAACTTCACAAAGCTCACCCCATAGATAAAAGCGAAGACCCTGCCAGATTCAGATCACAGCAAGCAAGCAACACTCACATCACTGGCACAGAATGTTTTTATGGGCAACGAAAGAAGAAAATATCTTTCCCATTAGCCATAGTATCCTGAGGTTAAAAGAAAACTCAATGTTAAGAAATCAAATACAGCCCGGCTAGTGTAGCTCAGTGGATTGAGCGCGGGCTGGGAACCAGAAGGTCCCAGTTCGATTCCCAGTCGGGGCACATGCCTGGGTTGCGGGCCAGGTCCCCAGTGAGGGCCATGTGAGAGGCAACCATACACTGCTCTTTCTCCCTCCCTTCTCCTCTCTCTGAAAATGAATAAATAAAATCTTTTAAAAAAAGAAATCATATACAAACTCATTAGGAGAAAATAGTATATCACCTTTCAAATTCACTACTCTTGAACATTGGTAGTCATTAGCTATAGAAAACGTACAGATGCAGAAACCACATAGTTTACCAAAAAAAAGGTTACCTGGATGATGCCACACTCTGCAAATACAAATAAAAGCTTGATTAATGGCTGGAGAGCCAATGAAGCTCATTTAAATTCACTCAGGGGGGCAAATGTAATTTTCAGACTAAGCTAATAAAAGTCTATTTCTTGAACTACATTAATTTTATTAACTTCATTGTTTAAATTCCTGATTAGTTAACATCTAAAATGTGTTTGCTGTTAAAATTTAATCATTTCATTATTTAAATGTCATCAATCACTTTTAAAAAACCTTAAATCATGGCTGTTATTTTTTTAATGTGTCTATTTCTTTAAAACCAACTTGATTTTATATAGATATAATTCCAATATATGTATCCTGCATATAATGTACACATATATTTTAAATTCTCAACAGGAGCATGAATTTTGTATACAAAAAACTCAGAGCCCTCTAGGGACTTCTGAAGGGCCAAAGTACTAGTTTTGCTACAAAATCTCTAACGATTGCAGTTTCCCCCCAAAATGAAATACATATAGCCGTGAGAGTTTTCTTTTGGTAGAAATACTAAATACAGCAGCACAAATGATCAAGATCTAGCCATTTTAGAAGATGCATACTAAAGTATTTAGGAAGGATGAATTCTGAGGTATACAACTTACTCCCTAAGATTTAGCAAGATAGACAATAAAGCCAATATTTCAGAATATTTGCTTAATCATTCCTATAACTAATAATAATTTTTAACTCCATATTTTTAATCCAGGACAATATGCATTTGTTTTAATATTCTTCCAACTACTCTGTATGTAAAAAAGTTCATGTTACATGGTACGGGGTGTGGCAGATAGCTCAAAATCATCCAAATGTGTGATCATTGTCTGCGAGCAGCATTAGTCTCCATGATGCCATTCTTGCATGGCACTGATGGGCATCTCAGTCTGAACAACAGCTTTATTAGCATGCTCTAACACCAGAATTGATGACACCTAGAGAATCAGTATAGGTCAAGATTTAATATACAAAGGTATTCCAGGATCATATTATTACTAGGAAGTCCAAACACTGAAAGTCTGGTTATTATTATTCAAAGTAGAGCATAAGATGAGTGAAGATACTGAAGAACAGGTATTCAGATTACTAATCAAAGAGTTAAGTAAACATGCCACTACTAAGGAAGCATTCTTATCACTTTGAACTCGTTTTAATCAACAGAAACTCAAGACTAAATTCTGGAAAATAAAGCACACAAATCGCATAGAACATTAATGCTTACATAAGCCAGGCTAGGCCAGATGATCTTTTAGAAATAGCCTTAGTTTTCACCTTCACAATGTCTAAAGGAGGAGCTCCACCAGGGAAGCGGTTTCCCTGCTCCTGAGGAAAACTGGTGAAAATGGTTTTCAAACTATTTAATGTCTCTGGAAGTGGTCAAAATGAATAGAGTAAATGAAGAACCGTGTCGTCAATAACGTCTTCTAAAACTCAGCGAGAAGGGTGGGTACTGTGGCATCTGAACTACAACCTGCTCCCTCCCTTCTCCCACCCAGCCTGCCATGAGCAAAAGCCCGCTGTAGAAACATGAAGCAAGGAACACAGGGCCCCTCTTCCACGCAACTGGTGAGAGTTATGGTATATTGGGGCATGGTGTGGGGAGGACCAGTCAAAGAGAGGCCTGCTGGGAGCACTGTCATCCCAGAGTGATGCACACGCCTGAGGCTCTGCCTTCTCAGGAGTGTCTCTGAGGCTTTACAGTGCAGGGGAAACAGAGGAAACAAATTTTTCTAAAACAGTCTAGCTAGTTACTAAACAAGCAAACAAACAAGGCAAGCAATAATACGTTCAAATGGGGGACCAGTGTCCAGAGTCACTACAATGTATTATCTAAAATGACTAGGTTTCAAGAAAAAACAATTGTGAGATATGCGAAGGCACAGAAAGTGTGGCCTACACAAAGGAATGACAGCAGGGAACTAAAGTTGCCAGAGAGAGTTGAATTTCACAAAGATTTCAAATGCGACATGTTAAAACAGTTAAAGCAAACCACGATGATGATGTGTTATCAAATAGACAACATCAATAAAGAATAAAGCTGATAAAAAAAGCCACATGGAAATTTTGGAGTTAAAAAATACAGAAGCCAAAGTGAAAACTTTACTGAAGGAACTCAAATGTCAATTTGAACTGACAGAAGAGGAATTAGTGAACTTGAAGATAAAGTTTATAAGATCTGAAAAGCAGAGAAGGAAGGAAGGAAAGAAGGGAGGGAGGGAGGGAGGAAGGAACAGGACCTCAGAAAAACTGGAGCTCCAGTAAGCACACCAACTACACATAACAGGAGAGCCAGGGGAAAAAAAAAGATAGAAATAAGAGGAAAAGATATGCAAAGAAATAATGCCAGCCAACTTGCTGAACTTACTGGAAAATAATAGCTTACACATCCAAAAAGCTTTCCAAACTCCAAAAGGGATAAACAAAAAATGATCTATAAACAGACATACCATAGTAAAAATTCTGAGAGCAAAGTCAAGAAAAATCTTAAAAGCAGCAAAAGAAAAATGATTTTTCACCTACACAGAAACCCATAAGGCCGACAGCAGGCAATTCAGAAGCAGCAGAGACCAGAAGAGTGGGAAAACACGGAGAAGAACTGCCACCCCAACTCCAGTAGCCACAGTAACTCCTTTTTTAAATGAAGGTGAAATAAAGACATTCCCATGTAAACGAAACCTGAGGAAACTTGATTATAGCAGACATAATGTTACAAAATAAAGGAAATTCTCCAGATTGAAAGCAAATGACTCCAAAGAGTAATTCAAATGCACATTAAAAAAAAAACAATAGTGCTAATAAAGGTAACATATAATTACAAGAGAGTATAAATATATATTTATTTTCCTTTATTCTCTAAACTATTTTTAAAAACAGTTGTATAAGAAAATACCTGTGTAACTGCATTATTGCTACTATCACACATGGAAATGTAATCATAGATTGGAATATTTTTCAGCAATAAAACAGATTACATACTAATACATACTACAACATAGTTAATCCTTGAAAATACTATGCTAAATGCTAGATGCCTGTTACAAAAGACCATGTGTTATATGCTTCTATTTATAAATGTCCAAAATAGGCAAATCGATAAAGATAGAAAGTAGATTAGCGGTTGCTCAGGTGTGAGAGGGATGGAGGGATTGGGGTGAAGGGCTGAGAGTTAAACGGTGCAGGTTTTGGGGAGGTGGGAGGGGCATTTAAATGTTCAAAGACTGACTATGGTGACTGTTGAACAGCTCTGTGACTATCCTACCATTGAAACGGAGTTCTGTATGCTTTATGAACTGCATTTCAATAAAGTTGTCATAAAAAAATTTGTTCCAATTTTCCATTCTCTTATATTTAATTATTTAATCAATAAATACACACTTCTTCAGTCACCGTACAAATTATTAGTGGTGGATACTACAATAAATAATAGTCTTAGTCCTTGAGATACTGCTTATCATGGGGGAGTAAAAACACAATTATAATAAGAATACAAATAATGGTGAGAATATGTATGTGTGTATGTGTGTGTGTGTGTATACACACATATATATATACATACGCACAGTACGTCAATTGATACTGTAAGAAAAGATACCTTCCCCGGCTGGTGTAGCTCAGTGGATTGAGCGCGGGCTGGGAACCAGAGGGTCCCGGTTCGATTCCCAGTCGGGGCACATGCCTGGGTTGCGGGCCAGGTCCCCAATGAGGACCATGTGAGAGGCAACCATACATTGCTCTTTCTCCCTCCCTTCTCCTCTCTCTGAAAATAAATAAAAATTAAAAAAAAAAGAAAGAAAAGATACCTTAAAAAGACTTGAGAAAGCAAAGGAAGCGGTATCTGATTAGACCCCTAAAGAAGTATGGGGTATTAAGCAAAGCATTCCAGCTATACGCCAGGGCATGTGCATGTTTATAAGCAAGAAAAACTGTAGGGCCTGCCCTCAAGTTACAATCACGGCCAGAAAGACAAAATGAAAGAGACAGAGGCGAGAGCAGAGATGCAGTCAGAGATGAGGCCATCTCGTTGACTGGCAGAAGTAGAGTGGCGCCTGATTACAAACGGGCACTGCCAACTTCTGCAGCGCCGTGTCTGCTACAGCTACCGATTCCTCAGTTTACTGTGTCTCACGGGCGTTGCCTACAGGTGTCAGGTTCACGAAGCAGCAGGGAAACTGTACTGGTGGTGTATATTAAATATCTCTGAAATGCCATGTTTTCTCAATGTTATCACATCTTCATGCTTCCTCTTCAAGCCAAATCCCCTGGTATCATTTTCTTTATACGTCTTAGCATTGCTATTTTTTAATATCACTTTCTTCTCCTGCTAAAATATAACTACCAAGAAAGCAGAAAAACTCATCTTTCTTGTTCGATGCTGCACGTTCAGTGTCTAGAACAGTGCATGAGATATGGTGGGGATTCAACAAGTATATGTAGAATGAATGAACATTCATTAATCTCTCATGGACATCCAGTTGTATTTATCTGTTTAAATTAAGAAATATTGAGAGTGTGTTGAATCTACACACTATTAGGACATTTTCCCATGGATGGAAGAGGAGTTGGTGATAGGGGTGGGGTTAAGAAAGAGTCAAGAAACTTATTTTTGTCTAACCTTGTATTTTTGGAAGACAGATATCATCATCCTCGAGAAAGCAGGGACCACAACATCGACAGTCTCTTTGGTCTATGAAAGTCTTATCAAAGTATTGACTTCTGGTGCACATGTCAGGCATAACTGATCTTCCCAGGTAAGCAAGAATCCAAGCAAAGCTTCATCTGGATTTCCTATTTTCCTTTGTTTCAAGACACCTGACTCAAATGGTTGCCATGGAAATAAGCACAAATGGTGAATCATGAAGCTTTTAGAAGTAAGAGTGCTGCATAAATGTAAGAAGGGGCTATTTTTTAATGGCTTTTTAATTGGTACCTCTCAGGGTAAGGAAAATACTATGAAAAAGGAGAAAAGTTGATTATTGTAGTTTGTACCCAGCTATGTTTTGTAAATGCTTTTTTTTAGGTTTTATGAAAGAAATAAAAACACTGTTACAATAAACCAAAGCAGAAACAAGAAGAAATACTTCTGCACATTGTTTTAATACTTTATAAATGCAGATATATCACAAACCATAAAGTCTCTGAATCAATATAACAACACTTTGCTTATACACATACAGGCATTTTCCTGTCCAATCTCAGCGCCATCAGCATTTCCCCTTTATTTTCAACTGGAGCACTCAGCTCTTTTTTAAAAAGCCCAATAGGCAACAACAACAACAAAAAATAGATAAAAAATAGAATAATTGAACTGGCACCTATAAAAATAACTTTCTTTTCTAAAAAATCAGCTTTTGCTTCTGCAGGCTTCTGATTTTAAGAAGAAACAAGAACAAATCCATGAACTCAGTGAGACAACTGTAGTGAGAGAGAGGATAGTAAACATGGTTTAAGAAGGACGGCATGCGATGTTACTTGACCGGAATTTGGGACAATGTAAAAAGCCACAGGGTATCATGAGATTTCCCTGGTGGAAAATGCACACCACAGAATGACAATAGTCCTCATCTTTCTACAGTATATATATATTTTTTAAGATTTTATTTATTTATATTTAGACAAAAGGGAAGGGAGGGAGAAAGAGAGGGAGAGAAACATCCATGTGTAGTTGCCCCTCACGTGGCCCCCACCGGGGACCTGGCCCGCAACCCAAGCATGTGTCCCAACTGGGAATCGAACCACGACCCTTTAGTTCGCAGCCTGCGCTCAATCCACTGAGCTATGCCAGCCAGGGCAACTTTCTATGGTATATTTTTAATTACACTTTCATTATTTTTGGCTTATCAAGTTATATGACTTTAAATTGGTTGTATTCAGAATATAGATAATAGCGACAGTTAGTTGGTGCAATAATTTCCCACTGTGATTGGTAAGGTAGTAGCTTGTGCTATGCTGGCCCTTCTGATTTAAAACTAAATGCCTTATTTATTGCTTTTATGGCTCTTGCCTTTTGGAAGCCTATTACTATAGCTGAGTGGTGTTTATTGAGCACAGTCTATTTTCATCTTTTTTTCCAAAGCTAATTTTTAGAATTCTTTTGTCATATAGAAAAAGAAGGTAACCATGACGACTGATAAGCTAAGGTGAAATCCAGTTACAATTCACTAGTTTTCTGGATGTTAATGGATATTTGCCAATAGGCATGCTTCCCCAGGCGATGCTAAAGAATCTAAAATAAAACATCATTTTTAATTGAAACGTTTAAGCCCTGAAGTGTTTTGAAGGCCTTTCTGAGAACTGGATTTTTTTTTTCCTGCATGAAGTATAGGAGGATTTAAGAGAGTTCCCTTTAAGGTTCCTGAAATTATAACTCATTTGAACTTGATGAGTCTCATTGACTCGCCTATGAATATTATATCATGAGATCAATAGATAATACAAAACACATTTGTCTGCTATGCAAGGTCAAGAAAAGTAATTTTCTTCTGGTGATAGGGAGAAATATGAGGAGATGAAGGTAATTGTCAAAAGACTGCGTGTGTGGTTTTGAGGTTGCCCGCCACGATGGAATAATCAATAGCTAACTGAGAAGACCTTCATTTGACCATTCATGCCTCATTGCTCATGAGCATTATTAAATATTCTCTTGGTTTCTCAGAAGGTTGTCTTTGAAGTTGCCACATGGAACATTTTTCTGCATGAAGAGTGATTCTTCACAAAAAATGATACTTATGTAGCTATGAGATAAAAAGAGATCAAAACTTATACATAGCTCATCAATTGCTACTGAGCTTGGGTTATAAGATTATTTTTACCAAAATATGCTTGTCTCCTTTTGAGAAGTCAACTTTGACAAATAGCCAACCAAATCCTATTGACCATGTGGACATACTGGGCCTAGAAAAACACAAATCCATGCTTTTCCACTTGTCACATGCTGAGCTACACATTTTTCTCTCTTTAACGTTTTCACCTACCACGTCTTCACTTTGGTGTTTCCAGACCTCAAGAAAAATCACGATGCACTATTTTCATAATTCTTGCTACCCTTGTAGTTGAATTGAATTCTATGAATGCGATTCAAGAGCTTCCAGATGTGGCAGGTTTGCTTGTTAACACCTTGTCTCAGATGCAGCATAAGTGTTTTTACAACATTTTGTACCCATTTTTTGTAAGTCACACAGCACCACTCTCCATGATTACAGAAAGAATCCACTCTGAAACCATACCCATGACTAACTAGAAACATGTTGCCTGTGCATTTATAACATCAGCATAGAACTGATTATTTTCAAGGAATTAAACAACATATTTTCTAGTAATAAAACTAGAAACTAATAGCCTTGTCTTAACAGACACTTCAGTTACCAAGTGTTATATTCCTTGAGTTCTACATGATTACAAAGTAAACATATAAAATGAAAATCGCCTTTATAAAGACACTTTTAATATATGCCAATGATTGAGTAGTATTAATTTCATCTAGTAGTTAAGAAGGCTGTATAGAAATGCAATATCATTTCTGCAGCTTGGGGATTCTTGGAAGATGGAGGCTTGAATGATTCCCAGTCTGGTTAGCCTCTCAGTTCTCACCTGTCCATCTTTGCTGAGCAAGCAGTTTCTGGGAGGAACAGGGAAAGAGGGCCTGGAAGAGTAAAAGCGCGGTCCCAATTCTGCCTTCCTCCTGATGGAGATGGATGTTTCTCTGGACAAAAGGTGAGTCTGGAGGACAGGATGGGAGAGGCCCAAGACAGCAATCGGATTGCCACAATGGGCCTGTTCTCCTCAGAGCCCAAGCACTCAGTAATTACTGAAGAGGTGGATCGAGACCTCTGCCATCCATTAGACTTAAGGACTGAGAAGAGAATGGGAGGAGTATCTAGAGGTGCCTGACAACTTGTCAACTATTACAACATCAACCCATATGTACAGAGTCCTGCAACTTACACCACTCATGGGATGTCAACACTTAAGGCACCCAGCAACCGGCAGCATGCAAAAGAAAATTACCACAAGCTCAGTGGTGCACCATCAGCACAAAAGGGAAAGTGAACAAGCAGAATGGGCCCTCAGGGTATGAGAGGTTCTGGAGGGGAAGGAGAACAACATGACCAAACATAAAAGAAGAACACAAGAGCACATCAGTACTCTAGAAAAACATAAAACAAGGTTCTAGAAACAGAACACATCATTTCTAAGCAAAAGAAATGTTCTAAAGTGAGAGAAAGAAAAGTTGATGATACTTGAATTAGAGAGTAGACTGATCAGCTCAAATTTTCCAATGAGTTCTCTTCTCATTCAAAATAAAACTGCAATTTCTCACCACAGCTCGTAAGGCCCACTGTGATCTTGCATTTCACTGCCCGTTGACACAGTAAGTATAATCATGCCCCAGAACTTGCACTTGCTTTCTCCTAGCCCAGATACCCCATGTCCTATCGCCTCATTTCATTCAGATCTTTGCTCAACTGTCACTTGATTAGATTGTCCTTGGTCTCCCTATCTAAAGCTGCTGCAGTCATAGTTTCCCCAAATCCTGATCCATCTTATCTGTACAGTAAGCATCATCATCTGATATATGAGATCTGTCCAGAAAAAGTACAGCCATTGTTAATATAATGAGAATAGTTTGCACAACATTGATATAACCTGGCAGCCAAGGAGAGTGGACTGGAATGTGCATGCATGAACTATGACAACTTCACTGTACTAGTTAGTGGTGGTGGTAGACGCCATTGAGTGGGCATGTGTACTGTGTGGCCGTCACATTCAAAATGACTGAGTAGAGCAACAAATCTGCATCAAATTTTGCATTAAGTTTGAACATTCCTCTGCAGAAACTATTCGGGTGATTCAGAAGGCTGCAGCTATGGGCAACTGCTGATTGGCAGCTTCATCATGACAATGCACCCTATCCTATATCATGTCTCGTGTACAGTTTTTTGGTGAAACATCAAATCACCCAGGTGACTCAGCCCCCTACAGCCCAGATTTGGTGCCCTGTGACTTCTGGCTTTTCCCAAAACTAAAATCACTTTGAAAGTCAATGAGATTCAAGAAAACACAATGAGGCAGCCAATGGCGATTGGGAGAACTATGTGAGGTCCTAAGATCCTTACTTTGAATGGGACTGAGATGTCATTGTCTTATATACAATGCTTCTTGTATCTTCTTCAATAAATGTCTCTATTTTTCATAGTACATGGATGGATACTTTTTGGACAGACCTCTTCTTTTCCATTTAAAATTTTTTCTCTCTTCCCCCAAAAAGAATATGTTCTCTATGACCATGTCTGTTTTATTTACTTCTGAATCTCTAGTGCCTAGAACAATACCTGATACACGGTAGATACTCAATAAATTTGCTGTATTAATGAATAACTAAGTGAATGAATCTTGGTGTGAAATTTCTATTAAAATTAGCCTCCCAATGTCCTCAATTCTTGACCTCTGTTAAAAAATGATGTGAAGCATTGTGTAAAGGAATTCCTACATTACTGCGTATGTGTATGAGAGTGCTGAAATAGTGAAGTCAAATATATCAAAAAGCAGTAGCTATGGGGAAAATATTTACCACTATAGTGAGCTGCATTAATTGTTGACAAGTATTTGCTTCCCCTGCACCCATCCCATGCTTCCTTGTAAACAGATTACAGTTGCCTGCCTCATTGACCTCAGGCTTCATTATATGACTTGTTTTGGCCAATGGAATGGCAGTGGATGTGACTTTGATGCAACTGGGCCCAAGCTTGAAGGGTAATTGCTGATTTGGTCTGAACTTCTTCCTCTGAGAACTTCACCATGAGAACTGAATGTTCAGGATAGCAGCTTATCAACTTTCCTTTGCCAAAAATAGTACTATAAATATTCTGCTGTTAGAAAAATACTATCACTGGTCAAAATATGGATCTCTGTCTTCAGGTTTTATTATACATTTTGTTATCATTCATTTTAATTTCCTGCACCTAACCTTGAAGTCTCTAGCAAGAATATTCATTCAAATTCTTGGGATTTTGCTATCATTTGTGGATACAACAATAGTGCTTTTTATAGAAAGGAACTTTAAAAATTAAAACCGTTAAGGTACTTTAACAGGATATTATCGCTATAGATTAAAATTTAAGTAACTGACTGAGATCTGTTTTGTTGCCAAGAATACATATTTGCTAAATCTGTTCTCCTCCATAATCCCTTCCCGATCCCTCAAGCTGCATGGCTTTCATCCTTCTTTGCCCCTACGATGCTCATTATCAGAGAGCAGCATCGGGGTTCACACTTGACTGCACGGTGTGTGGTTGGTCTGGTTCCACAGCCCAGTTCAAAACCCTGGGAATGAAAACCTCCTGGTTTTGTTCCTTCAACTACATCCCAAGTTTTGGCCTATTGTGAAATGAGCTTACGAAATTTGCCAAACACTTTCCTAGGGGATTTAACATGCAGCACCTCATTACTTCACATAACAACCTCATGTGATGGGTATGGTTAGTAGAGTCATTTGTTCCAAATGGAGAAACTGAGTCATGGTCAAACCAGAGATCAATCTTAAACCACCTGATTCCAAACTCTCTCCTCATCTCATTCCGGCATACAACCATGGAACAGACAGAGGTCCACCAAGCACCTGGGAGCGGGAGGAGAAGAGAAGCAGATTTCATATTCCTATCCTAGTCACTCCATTGTAATGTCTCCTTTTCCTGGAAAACTAAAGGGTATAAAATAACTGAAAGGATATAGAATAGTGGAATTAAATTAATTCAACTCAAGTTTATTGAAGGTAATTTTAAAGTTAAATTCCTCTATCTGGCATTCAAGTTTCAAAAAAAAAATCTTTTAAATTCAGGAATAATTTTAGACTCAGAACAAATTGCAAATATAATACAGAGTTCCCATATAACCTTGCCTCATCTTCCCAAAACATTAAAATCTTATCTGACCATAGTACATTATTTTATGTTATTGTTGTTCTATTACAGTTGTCCTAATTTTCCCCATTGCTCTCCCCTGCCTCGCTCACTCCCCCCCACACACAGTCAATGCCCTCCCTGCTGTCCGTGTCCAGGGTCCTTTATACATGTTCCTTGACTAGACCCTTCCCCTTCTTCCCCCCCTCCTCCCCTCTGGTGGTAACCGACATTCATAAAATACTACGTTGCTTTTGGATGTTATATTTTATGGAAATGTACATGTCCCATTTTCTAAAGTTGTTTAAAATTTGTAGATGGGCTGAACTGTTGCTAGGAAACCATTTCTTACTACTAGTCAACTTCCTATAAGAGAAAAAGCATTAGAGTTTCCAAATACAGTTTTTGTTTTTGTTTTCTTAACTAAGCAAGTGAAACTGTAGAATTGTGCATATGGAAAGAGACAATGTGTCCTATCCATGAATCCCCAGACATGGAAATGCTCTTCAAAATACTGAGTATAACCCCTTATGCTAGCAAATGATATAAAATGCTAAGAGATTTGCCCACCATCACACAGCAAATTTGTGATCTAGCCTGGATTAAATCTCATGTATTTCCAACCAGCGTGCTTCCGCTTACACCCCATTGTCTTCTCACAAGTGGAAAGAAAGGCATATGTATAGACTGACTACTGAAAAGGAGCAGAGAGCCCAAAGGAATCTAGCTTCAAAATCAGACCAGGATTAGGTTAAATAGGAACTGATAACATTTAAAGATTAGCGAGAGAGTTGCTAATTACATATGATATTAACAACTTTCCAATTTTTCATTTTAGATTTGGTACTATGTAAATTGGCTACTTTCATTCAAAGTGATTTTTGATGAGTAAGCTGAACTATATTAACTAGATATGTAGTCTGATAATATTTAAATCACAGGGAAGCACTGAAATGCAATAGATGGATATACGACATGCTGGGCCAATCATTTACACATTAATAAAATTCATGAATTTTAAACCTGCAAACCTAAATTTATAAGAATCATCCCCTTTTATCCAAGAGTACCATTTTTAACCCATTTAATTTCTGATTTGTCTCTATATTAACCTAACTCTCCTTTGATCTACCTACTACTTATAATCTCTAGCAAATAGTTTTAGAACTGACTATATACCCTTTCATATTATTTTTCTGTATAGGTCTCTCACCATTACAAAGAGCCCTTTAGGCAGAAGCTTGTTTTTAATGATTTTCTTGTCCAAGCTGGCCAAGAACAGGTGTTCAGTAAGTAAGTCCTGAGTTATTTTGACAACGGTAAGACATAGAGGTTTTACGTGTTCCAGCAGAAAGCATTTTATTCCATGTAAACCCTGAAAATCTTCTATCAAGACATTCAGAGATAAATTTAATAAAAATTATCTTGAAGAAGACATTCACAGAAAAGAATATTAATATTCTGAAAGGGTCAATAAAATAGGACTAAGCATCTAACAATGAGTCATCAGTAACTTATGCAGAGAGTCACTCCACAAGTTACCCTGCATTGCAAGGTGCTTATCACTTCAAAAGGTCGGTGAGGAAAGCTCTAGAGTTTCCTTTAGGGAAACTCATTTGCAGCCTGGGCTGTTCTTCCAGCAAGCTGGATGACCTTGGGGGACGTCCATCATTTCTTTGGGCTTCAATTAGGATCGATCTCTAACGTACTACTAGATTTAAAATATTATGATTTTATTTAAGTTCTAAAACCATTCTTTACTTATCCAGAGGTTGAGGGTAATTTAATTTATAGCAGAGCTTAGAAAATCAAATGTTTTAGATTATTTCAGTTTCAATATAACATAACCCTTATTTTAAGTTAATTTGTGAAACATTATTTCAGACATAAAAACGAAGTAAGGAGAATTTGATGTTTTAAAAAACACAGACGCTGGTGTCAGCTGACCTGAATTTAAGACCCTGCATGACCCTGGAAATTCTTAGAACTTGAAGACACTGCTTCATTCTCTCTTTGCTTGTTTTCTTATCTATAAACAAGTGCAGATGGTGGTGATTGGGGGGGGGGTTATTATAATAAACATTCTCTAAAGACATTTCCACATTTTTATTATGTCTTTGAAAAATGGTATGACATTTCAGCACAACTGTCTGAAGCAAGAAGAATAAAGAAAACCGAGGATTAAATATTACAGCGAAAGAAAAGAGTTTGTGTCTGCATCAGTCACAGCATCAGTCACAGCTCCAAAGGGGACTGGAAGGCGGGAGGTGGGGACAGGGGGGTCCTATGGTCCCCAAAGAAGAGGGGCTCCAAGGTGCAACTGGAAATACCAGAAGGGCCAGGCCACGGGGGAGAGGTGGAAAGCACTCTCAGGAGGCGAGTCTCTAAGTAAATTCCAACTCTGCCCTTGCTATGGACTGAAATGTTTGTGCGCCCAGATTCATACCTTAAAGCCCTAATCCCCAATGGCATGGAGCTGGAGGTGGGACCTCGGGAGGTGATGAAGTCACGAGGGTAGAGCCCTCCTGGTGGGATTAGTGCCCCATTAAGAACAGACAGGAGACATGATCTCTCCCCCCACCGTGTCAAGGCAGAGCAAGAAGGCAGTTGTCTGCAAGACAGCTCTTCCCAAATCAGCTGGCACCTTGACCTTGGTCTTCCCAGCCTCTAGAAGGCTAAGAAGTAAATTTTTCTTGTTTAAGCCACGCAGTCTATGGGGCTTTACTAAGGCAGCCCAAGCTAAGTCAGTCCTCCATCGAGGAAGCCAGTGTGCTTTGTTTTGTTCTGCTTTCCATCCACCACTTTCATATCCAGCCCAGCCTTTTCTTCTGAAGGACAGATCCACATGCCTGTTTTTATTGAGCTCTCTCAAAGTCATTTCAACCTCAGAGTGTCCGAAATTATGGTGACTTCTCTTCTCAAACTTGTATTCCTAGTGCCACAATTCACCCAGATGCTCAAACCATAAATTCCTACCTGTTCCTTTTTCGCTACCCACATCCACCCAACATCCAGCCCACAAGAGTCCACCCCTATGGATGTCTCACATGTGCTCCCTTTCCCCACCATCATGGCTGTCCCTTAGTCACGTCACTCTTGCCTGGACCATTTCAACAGAAAGCTTCCATTCCTTCATTACATTTTAGAGTTGGTAATATTTAAATTGGATATGTTTTTATTTTTTTAAAGGTTTTTATTTATTTTTAAAGAGGAAGTGTGGTTGCCTCTAATGTGCCCCCGAACCGGCGACCTGGCCCACAACCCAGGCATGTGGCCTGACTGGGAATCAAACAAGCAACACTTTGGTTCACAGGCCGGCCAGCACCCAGTGCACTGAGCCACACCGGCCAGGGTGAATTGGCTGTTTTACAAAGTAATTTTTTATTACCAACCACAATCCATTCTATCTCCATCAAATAGAATAACAATGGACAGAATAAACTTTAAACCATATAACTAAGAATGCCATCATTATGACGAAACCTTGCAGGGGATTCCCAGTACATGAGGTTTACCACACCCTGCAAAACCCCTTATGACTTAGCATGGGGATCTCAGCATCTTCCCACCGGCTGGCTCTACTCTTTGATTGCTGCCCCCTAGGAACCCCCAGAGCCTGGAATAAACCAATCTCATTGCCCCCTTAGGGATTTTATACAAACTGTCTCCACGCCCTCTGCCTGGCATGCTTTTGCCCCGCCTTTCTCTCATCCCTTGTCCCATTTGTCTTCATATGGCCAGTTTCTCTTCTTTCTTTAAGGGTCAATTTGATATCAGATCCATAGAGAAGCTACACCCTACCACCCTACCGAAAAATAGCTTCCCCTTAGTTACGACCCAAGTCCCTCGTTTCCTTCACAGCTCTTCCTAGAATGCGCACTTGCTTAACTCATCTGTTTATGTTTAATCTTTCTTCTCCCCTCCCCCCAGAATATTGAATCCCCAAAGGAGGAAAACAAGTA
The DNA here is from genome assembly GCA_004026765.1 of Micronycteris hirsuta. NCBI lineage: Eukaryota > Metazoa > Chordata > Mammalia > Chiroptera > Phyllostomidae > Micronycteris > Micronycteris hirsuta. Next base: position 88,116 of record PVJI01000562.1, read on the forward strand.
TCTCACTAACCATTGTTTCCCAATACTTAATCCAGTGTCTACAATATGACAGAAACATGACAAATTTTTTTTTAATAAATACATTATGTTTCAGGAAATCTTCCCATGGAAACCAATGATAAAACTATAGTCATTTTCCTACGTTAGTTTTTGTTTGTTTGTTTTTGCCACTTACTCCTCAAACAGAGGAAACCTAAAATGAGATAATGGTGAAACTGCTGTTCGTGTGTTTTCTTATCACATTGCTGATTTGTACTTATAAATTTATTTCTCATGCCTCAACAGTTTCTTAAAACTGTTTCATCTAGCTTGTAGACTCTATTTTATGCTTAAAACATTTGAAGAATCCAACATTAGTATCCTCAGTATTACTTGATGTTTTTCTTTTAAAAAATAAGTTTACTAGACTTTGGAGTTGCAAATAAGGGTCACCAATCATATTCTGAAAGCTCTGAGGATATTATTGGATACATTGAACACAAGTATATATGGCATAAATTGCATATAGGACCATGTTCCATTAACATTCATGCCACTTATAATGTCTCACGCTATGCAATTTACTTCTTTAGGATAAAAATCAGTTTCTTACAGAGACTATGCAATCAAATTAAACTTGCTTTCATTTGAATCTTAAGTTATTTGATGTAACTCAACAGAATAGTGTTTCCAGCAATAAAAAGTAAAGTTTTATTAAAGGATTCTTTGAATAAAGTTGTATCTGGGTTCCTGTTATCATCATTCATTCTAGACCATCTTTTATTCTCAATGGGTCAGTTTTTATATCCTGCTGCAAATTAAAAACAAGTAGGGGAAAAAAAGAGTAAAAAAATTAATCCACTGTTCAAAGCAGGATACCTGTGAATAGAACTATTTACTTTTGCTTAGTAATTTCTTCTGTGCTTTCAAACCAGGTGATTGGATTTATATAAGATAATACTTTCACCTGAATTAAGAGTAGCTAGGGTCACAGAAAATTCTCCTGCATGAATTTTCCTTAAAAAAAAAATCTAACATTTTTAAAAAGCTACCAATTAAAATCAGTACTCAGAGCAAGTTGCAGAAAACTGTTAGGAATTAATTAACTCCTGTAGTTGAAGTAGGAGCTGATTATGAACTGTAAAAACAGGGCAGAATCTGCAAAATCTGCCCGAGGCATCTCAAATACAGCAGTGATAATAACTAATCAGAGGAAATTTGCTTAAATTAGTCAATTTATACTTGGTGGGAAGGGGGAAAGCACTATATCTATCATTGTTCTAAGGAACTTTATTTTAAAATAGAGAGAATTCAACATATTTTTAGCCATTTAGTGTGCAGGGCCCAGAAGTAAACTTGATCATAGGCATCTATAGATTCTAGAATGTAGCCCAACGCAAGGGAGGAAGTATTCTCCACACAGCCGCCAGTCATCCCTGTGCATCACGAGTCAGATCCTGGCAGTCCTCTACTCAAAATCCTGCCATAGCTCCTCCTCACTCAGACTCAAAGCCAAACTCTTTAAAGGGAACGTCGAGGTCTTCTGTGATCTGCCTGCACCCACCCGTAGCCTCTCCCAAGCCATAGCACACCCCCTGTGCCTCTGACCGCACCTCCTGCCCTCTCACTCCCCGCCGGCCGTGGTGGTCTCCCTGCTGCCGCTTGAGTATTGCCCACAGATGCCCACCAGGAAGACTTTATTCCAGCTGTTTCCTCTGCCTGGAATGTTCTTCTCCCCATAATCACAAAGCTAATCCACACTTCCTTCACGTCATTGCTCATATGTCACCGTCTCAAGGAAGACCATCCTAACCACCACATCTGAAACTGCAGCCTGCCCCCACACACACACACTCTAAACCCGCACTCCTTGCTCTCCTTCTTCCTTTCATCTGCATGGTGCTTATCGGCTCTCCAACATGCTATGTAATTTATTCCTTTATTGTATTTGTTGTTCATTTTCTTTCTTCCCTTATTAGAATATAAGCTTCAGGAAGGGAAGAGTCATCCCTGTTAAAAAGGACTCATGAGCATGGACAACAGTGTGGTGATTGCTGGGGGAAAGGAGGTATAAGGGGACTAAATGGTAATGGGAAAAAATATATAATAAAGATTTAAAAAACCTTTCCTGTTTTACTCCCAAACACTGTGGAAAGTGCCCGGTCTGGAGAGGGCATTCAGGACACGTGTTCTCAATGAGTAAAATGTTAAGTCCATGATTATTCCCCAGTAGAAATTCAGTCTGTGGGAGAACAACATAGCCTGAACACGGATTAGAGAACCTAGACAGCATAAAGAACCCTGGGAAAACCTAGATATGACCAAGCTGGCCTGGAGCGGCTGGACAAAGAGAGCCTGAAATTTAAAAACTCCTAGGTTAGCCAAAGCTGGGCTTTTTCTATGATTCTTTTCATTTGTATCCTACATTCTGTTTTTGGTATCAGGAAGTCTGAAGTAATATGTTTGACATATTTTCTGTGAAAGTATGGCAAATGGCTTCTGATAGAGAAAGAGGAAAATGAGGCTGTATCCATTCGGCCACAAACTGGCCATCCAAGAATTAGCGGCAGGAGGCCCAAGTCAGTGAGCCATTAGGAACCTGTAGTATTTCCCTCACGCTCTCACTCTTGGGAGTCCAATGGCCACTTAAAACTATTTTCGTTCATCCAAATTGGCATTTTATTCAGAAGTGGGATTTTGTGTGAAGCTTTAAGAGGCTCTCTATCTTTTTTATTTCCCTAATTAGAACCACTGCTCAATCCAACAATTGACTTTAAACTTTAAAATTAGGATAGGCTTAGAACCTGCAATCCATAATACGCCCTTGGGATGAAAATGACTCATTCTCTAATCTTCAACGGTTAGGTTTCAGTCACCTCTTAAAATATCTATAATAAAAACAAACTAAGGTCCCTAGAAATCTCATGAATATAGTAGGCAGGCAACATAGGAAAGAAAAGACTAGTGGAAAGACCATTGGCGACAAAAGCACAACTCTTCTGCTGTGCTGAGAAATTACAGCTTCTTTCACTCCGAACTCCATCCTCTCTTCTCTCATCATTGCTTGTCTGTAACTTTATTTGTAAAAACAAAACTGCATAATATCTTGCATATAAATTTATTTAATTATTGACTTTAGGCAAAGAGGTATGTCAGAGAAGTTTTATTCTAGACAGATTCTAGAAACATTCTAGTCTTTGGATTGGTGACTAGGGCCCAATAACAGAAATGTGCTATCATGAGCTCTTACTTTCACCTGATTTTTATAAAAAATAAAATGTATGGCTCAAGTATGTATAAAATGGTATGCATTAACCGTAAACTACTTAAAGGGATGGACACCTTTATCAGGGATTACACTAGCAACTGGATGCGAATTTACCATGAAATTTTTATGGTAACCCTGATATTTTAAAAAGGCAGATGATATAAATTTCCCACTCTGTTCTTAGACAAGACTATATAAAAAGTGATATTTTTATATAACATGCAAAAGATTAAATGTTTAGTTCAGCTAGTCAATCCTTTTCAGAGTTCATAATTTTTAGTACCTGATGGAGTTTATTCGTAGTCATTTGTACCCCTAAGATGGCACCAGTGTTCCATAAGGTATCATCTAAATTGGAATCACAGTGGATGACATTCAGCCAGGTAAACAGGGAACGTCATAGCCAATGATTGGCCCTAGATAAGTACTGAGGGTTTGCTGGAGGGGCTTTTAAATGGTCTTAGTCTTATATTTACAGGAAATAGTCGAACCACTTGAACACAAATTTAATTACCAGGGCAATCATAGTATGCCCATCTTTTAGAATATTCTGAGGTCATTTTAAAAGATAACTTCAATGTTTATATAGTGATTTAGAAGATTTTCAGTAAAATATTATAAAGTGAATAGCAATACCTCACTAATGCCAGTTGCTATGTGTTGAATACCAAACAATTTGATGAGCACATTTATGTACATTACATCACTGGAATCTTACATTAAGCCTGTGAAGTTGGTACAATTAGAAAAAAAAGTGGGGGCATTTTTTGATCCAAATAGACCCACCCTGAAACGAAGCCCCCTGCCAGATGGCCCTGTGTTCATGGAATGGAGGAATGTCCATGCTGCCATTTAGGCCTCTCTTTCTTTCTAATGTTTTAGGCTGGGTTATTTTGTTTGTTTTTAATTTATTTTCCAAATATAATTTTACAGTTGACATATAATATTAGCTTCCGGTATATAACATAGTGATTAGACATTCATGTACTTTACAAAGTGAAGAAATTCTATTTTATAAATAAACTAAAGCTAAGTTTATTAAGATAAAGTGTCTTGCATAACTTGGCTCAGAAACACAATGGAGGAGCTTGAACGCCAGCCTGCATCAGACCAAATTCAGAGACCACGTAAGAAAAACAGGCTTGAGATATGCCAAGAACCACCGGTGGCTCTATCTGAAAAGTTGAATGAAGGCATGGATAAAAAGAAGCCATTTTCATTTTCTATAATCTCCATTATTTAAATTTTATAATAAATATGCATTTATTTTTCAAATAGAAAATAAATGCACCAATTAAATGGAAAATAAATGCGCCAATAAAAATAATCTTAGAAAAATCTTATGAGATATATTTTTCAATTGTGCTTTTCATGTTGGAAGAGAAGAACATGAGCAGTTTCCCAGTCCCTAGAAATTGACTTCTTTTCCTAGGGTTAACTTGAGGAACCCTTCTCAGAGGAAAAGCTTTTGTCATAAGTTATAGGTGTGTCTCTGCTCCCAGGTTAGCCTGAAATGACTGCTGGGGCCATGCACAACACCCAGTCGGTAAGATCAGAAAAGAAAGTGCAACCAACAAAACAGACAAGTAGGTAAAGTGTGAGACCAATGAAGAGTCAAGGCCATAGAAACGAAGATGGCAGACACACGCTGAGGCTGGAAGAAGGTCCAAACATTTGGCAAAGAGCAGCTAGAAACTCTTCAGATGAGATGAGTCCCCGTTGCCAGTCTAGACGGCTATCTAAAGATTCTGCGGGGCAAAGGTCAGACACTCTCAGATGCTCCGCACCCACAAGAAGACAGTTTGTAGTCCACCACCAATTACTTTTATTTCTTCGCTTTCCTGGCTTCCTATGCATGACACTGTCTGGCTGCTATTCAACAGGATATGAAGCAGACCTGGCTCTCTGGCCGAGGCATTACCCCTCTGTGGGTATATACAGGAAGTTAAACTCTTTCAACTTCTCAAACATATGTTTTTTTTTAATTATGCTTACACTTAAATACTTTGTTTCCAATGCCTTGTCACATTATGATTCAAAATTAGAAATTGTCCACACAATCCCATCCATAAAATTGACCATTAGCATATACCTTTCATTCAGCAGAGAATTACTGAAAGCTTCTCATATGACAACCACTGTGCTGAATTCTGAGTATGAAATGGGGATCAGGATATGGAGACTTTGCCACCAGAACTGTTAAATGTATAGTGGGAAAGAAAGAGACTAATTGAATAATTAAACAAGTAAATATTAAGTTTCAGCTTTGAAAAGTGATTTTAAAAAAGAGAGATACACAGGGTACTATGAAAACAGCTTTTTAAAATATGTATATATCTGCCCTGGCTGGTGTAGCTCAGTGGATTGAGCGCAGGCTGGGAACCAAAGGGTCCCGGTTCGATTCCCAGTCAGGGCACATGCCTGGGTTGCGGGCCAGGTCCCCACTGAGGGCCATGTGAGAGGCAACCATGCATTGCTGTTTCTCTCCCTCTCTTTCTCCTTCCCTTCCCCTCTCTCTAAAAATAAATAAATAAAATCTTTAAAATATATATATTAAAAAAATAGGTATATATCTGTCCTTGGATTCTTGCTATCTTGTCGGGGGCAGGGGTTTTTGTAGAAAAACAACTTGTATTTACAAAACCCTGTATTCCAAGGAATTCAAGCACTGAAAATATCTTGCTGTTCTAACTCTTGTACAATGAATAAAGAAATAAATGATATCATGTCCTTTTATTTCCTAGAGAGGAAAAATAAGGAACTGAAGGAGGCAGTGATGAACAAGAATTAAACCACCAATTCCTTGGAATCTCCATCACATCCCTGCTCTACCAGAAACAGGAACACAAGGAAGAAATCAGATAAAATGCCCTAAAACCCTAGGATGACGGGGTTCCTCGAAAGGCCTTCCTTCCTTTTGGAAAGGTATCAAAAGCAAGGTGGTGACCCTAGAAAGCAGAGGGGTCACTAAGGAACACTCTAGGGCAAACATTCTTCACTTTCTCAGCTTCAAACTCTTTTTTAGAAATTGCTCCTCTCCCACTTCTACTCCACACCTCCTACCTCAGACTGTTTTCTCCAATATTTTTTTTATTAAGCTTTATGGATATCCCCAATCACTTGGAAAAGACCCATCAAAATATTGAGGGCAGGGGTATTTCTTCAACAGTTACCCAGGCAGAGATCTGTTTCACCATTTAGACTTATTCCATCCAGTGCAAAATAATTCCACACCAAGAACAACATGCATTTATTTACACTACCTACATAACCTCCTACCCAGTCCTCATATGTACCAACTGCAATTAAATGTAAAATATTGGAGCAGTGCCTCTATTTGGATTCTGCAGTAAAACATTTGTCCAACATGGTTCAAAAAACAGAGGCAAGAAACTCCATAGCAACGGAGACCATGAGAGAAACTTGACAAAAGAACTATATCATAACATTTATGTCTGAAAAACATCTGTGAAAAGTAAGAGCTATGCTTCTCCAGCAAGCGGTTGTGTGGGCACCCACGAGCTCTATTAAAAATACGGAAAGAAAGAAAGAGAGAGAGCTGGAAATAAAGGACAGGGTGGGGTCTAATGTAAAGGATCTGAAGCAAAAATTAGTAACACTGAAGTCAAGGTCACCGGAAGAGAGATGGATCCCAAGTGGACCGTGGGTGTTCCCATCTAGTTCTGTCTCTTTCAACTTCCAGATCAGCCTCTGAAAACACAAGAGCCACCAGGGCAGTCACGTGATGCCAGTGAGTAAAGTGGGCCAGTGGCCACTTGTCTAAACCCGAGTCATAGGCTTCGGCCAAGCGGGGTCTCTACGACTCAACTCCAATACAGCGTAACCAGACGCAAAACGTGCTCAAAAACATGAATTTCCATGTGCTACCTCTATCAGTTTCCCATTTCTGCCATAAAAAAAAGTTACCCAAACCTTAGGGGCTTACCACAGCACGTGTTTATTATCTCACAGTCTGAAGGTCAGAAACCCAGTTACAGGGCAACTCAGCTGGGACCTCTGCTCAGAGTCACTTAAGGCTGAAATTAAAGTATCAGCCGCTTACATTTCCTTCTAGAATTACTAGTAGTTCTGCGAATTACTCAGTTTCCAAGCCCATCCAAGTTTGGCCAAATTCAGTTCCTTGGGACTATAGAACAAAGTCCCAACTTCCTTGCTGCCCACATTCCCTCTCGTCCTCTTGAACGACAACAAGTTCAGTCTCTCCAAAGCTTTGACTATCTTATATTTTCCCTGCGGCCCTATCTCCCTGCAACCCAGGTGGATAAAGTCTCATATAATTAGAATGGGCCCACCTGGATAAGCCAGCATAATATTGAATTTAAAGGTCTGGTCCTAACCTTAATTATCTCTGCAGAGTCCCTTGTGCTGTGTAATAAAGCACTCTCGGATTCAAAAGATTAGGGCACGGACACCTTTGGGAGCCTTTACTCTGCCCACCACAGTCCCAAACTTAGAATGTTGACAAATAATTATCAACACTACTTGAGCCAGATCCGACATGTCTGTGGTCCACATCTTGACTCAGGGACAAAATGTGTGACCTCCACTTTAGGAGGAAAATGGTATCAACAGAACCAATATCATGCAACAGCATTTAAAATAAAATGTTCTTAAATTAACTGGTGTGAAGAGAAATATATTATTAAGAATAAAATGGGTATTTGGTGTTATGGGCTTTGCTCCTATATGCATTTGTTAGTACCACCTATATAGTCAAGGTCCTTTAGGATGAACTTTGTACATATTTAAACAATTAATAATCAATATTTGTTTGTACCTTTCTCTTTTTGCACCATTATTAGAGCCATTACTATTACATACACTGGCTAGAAAGCAGTTTAAACAAGTTGTTTCCTTGCTGGGCTTGATTTGTATAATCTACTAGCTAATTTTTACTGGGTCAGCAGACAGAAATAATGTTAATCCAGAGTAATTTGCCATTTGTGTATTCTCATTAATTCTATGGTAAAATGAAGCACAAAACCACAGGAAAGTATATAAGCATTAAAAGTCTTCCTTAACATTCTACTTATATTTTATATCTTCAAACTAAATTTCAGTGTGCTGTTTAAGTGCTAATAATTTAAAACAGAAAACAAACAGTTGGATTGAGGAAGTCCGGCTAGAGAATTGCAACATTCCCTCACTCGTCACAGACAGTGGCCTCCACACAGCTCACTTATCGGGAGGCAGGGACTCGGCTCAGGAGACAGAACTCGATTTGCGTGCAGGATGAGGGACTAATCTAGTCAGCTACCTCTGGACAAATCGCCAAACAAACTGACCTTCAGTTTTTCCCTCTGCAAAATGAATTGTAAAATAATTTTACCTTCTGCCCATAGACAGTTGTGAGGAGTAAGCGTGATAATCACGGAAAGCGCTTAGGCAATACCTGTGGTACAGTGCTTGCTAGGCAGTATGTTCACATCATTCCAGTTTCCACTCCAATAATGTGTGTGGTTCATAGAGAGTCTACTCAGCTTATTCATTTTCCTTCACGAAAATCTTTTCTAATTAGTTTATTTTTAACTTTCTCTTAAAAATACAACCTGCCACTATTATTAATTATTATTGCCATTTTCTAGGAACTAACATATTTCCAGATACTAAGTGAAGGCCTTACAGTGTTCACTTATGATCGCTTCAGCTAATAAAAATAATTATTATACAGCCCAAATAGATTTGACAAAGTTTATGATAAAATGTGAAATAATAAATACAAAATTGCACATAACTATATGCAAAATATACACAAATATCGACAAGAGTTAAGGCAAATAAAACATAATTTTTTAGGAATTATAGGTGGATTATTTTCCTTTTTAATAATAATATCCATGTTTCCAATTTAAAAAGTCATTAAAAAAATCCCTAAGAATGGGTCCCAGACTTTTAATAGTATACACAGTTGCTAAATACATTTGAAAAAGAGTCATCATTTACAAACAGAATTTTTAAAGCTGGAAGTGAGACATCATCTGGGCAGGCAGCTTTCACATTGAGCACAGCGGAGCCCAAGATGGTCCATCGCGGTGCCTGGGGCACAATGACACGCACGGTAGCTGCAAAGGACAGAACAACAGGCAGAGCCCCGGGCTTGCGTCATCAGTACTGTTTCACTCTGGTTTGGTTCATGTGTTCGTATACTATTTCATCGCAAGAAATGTTTCCACCAGTCAAGAAAACAAACACAAAACACAAAAAATCCCCCGTGTAGAAAATAGTCATGTTCAGCAGAGATTACATTTGCTCTCTTATATTTCTCTGCTTGCTTCCTTTCTCTTACTGTTTCTAACCAATGGCGTGCATTCTCCAATCTGTCTCTTCTAATGATGGGACAAGAAGGCACGTGGGAAAGACTGATGTTCCCAATGGTTCAACTTCAAAAGAGGGAAGCCTCCATCAACTGCTTCCTGAGTGACCAGGTGGAGCAGAGCCTTCTGCTCCCCCGCATGGGGCATGCAGAATGAGGGAAAAGTTAACTTTGTTGGATTAAACTCTTGAGCACATAAGATGACTTATTACTTCTGGATGACCTAATTTATCTATATTAATACACCTCATTTTAAATATGAAATAACAAGGTTGCTGATAATAGAAATGAGTGGTTAAAGGTCACGCAGGTCTAGACTGAAATCCAGGTCTCCTGACACCCCAGTGCAAAGCTCTCACTACACCCATCTATAAGGCCTTAGTGACCACAACAGAATACTGAGCCATGGCATTGGGGGTAGACTTAAAAATCACCTATTTCAAACTTCTTTAAATTTGTGATGACAGAAGTCCATCCAGATATTACTGAAAACAGTGATGGAGAATCGCCATGTCTAGGGTGAGTCCATTCCTGTTTGGTATGTGTCACTATTGGCAATTCCTTTTCTAAAGACATGGCGTTGGAGATAATGCAGCAAGGAGAGTGAATTCTACCATTAATTTCTGAGCCCTCACTAAGTGGTAAACACTTAGCAAAAACAGATACATAAGCACTGATGAACAAATGTACACGATACTTGCTCTCGAAGAAACTGCCAGCTAATGAAGTGACATGTATATCATATATACGTCTTTATACACACACATACACGCGCACACACAATATGCATATCACAATATGCAATATACACATATATGTGAAATTGCCACACATATAAATCTATGATGACAAATGTTGATAAATGCTATGAATGAAAAACCACAGCATTATGAGAGCACACAAACAGGAGACCAAGCTTAGCTTGAGGAGTCATAAGGAGCAGAAGAAGGGGCAGGAATAACCTACACACGCACATTTCTGGCTTCCCCACCTCCATAGATTACAGAGTGTCACTTGCTTAAGTAAGAACACTGGAAGAAGACCTGGTTTTGACAAGTGAACGGAGTGAGGTGAAGAAAACATGGATTTAATTTTGAAATATCTGCAGTTAGGGGTATCAGTGTAACTTTCACACACAAAAAAAGGATACATGAGTAAGTTAGGAATCTCTGAAAGAATGAGTATCTCTACAGAAAATCTGAAAAAAGATGGAGCTGAGAAAGGACAGCGTATTCACTCAGCTGGAAGCACGGACCCTCCCTGCCCATTCACTTTTGAGCTATTCACAGCACAGGCAGATGGCTGCAGCTGTGGCTCCTGCCCCCTCTCCTCTGACATTTGCCAGATGGTGTCATTCTGTGGGTGATCTTTATTAGGGAGCCACCCTGTCAGTGCAGCCCTTCACGGGCCGTCTGAGTCAGGAGATGGAGGTGACTGGTCTTTTAATTCATACCCATCTTCTGCTATCACTTAGGCCTGCCGTGTCCCAGTGCTAAATGAAGTGCTCCCCTCTGAATTTTAGAATCCACCAAAGCATTGTGACATGTGACAGTACACCTCAGCCTTTTTGAAAGCCCCTAAAGAAATTACCCAGTTAGCGTGACTGTCAATCAATCATGATTTTCATTTTTAAAAAAGAAAAGATAAGCCTTCAAAGGTTTGCAATCAGGAAATTGAGAGGGAAAGCTCTGGAATCTGAACTGACAGGCAAAAACATGAAATTCAAATGCACCAAAAATCTGAGTTACGGAAGGAAGTCACTGCCAGTGACTAGCTGTGTGGCTTTGAGCAAGTGACGCAGTCACTCGGAGTCCAGGTGCCCTCGTCTATAAAACTGAGATAAAGTCCAATTTCGGGTTGTTGTGACAACTCTCATTAATATAATGGCCTCTGTATGGCACTTAGAAGCTTAATACATGTATAATCCACATTAGTTTATAACCTGACTTGTTTCTACTTAAAACTATAAAAAAGAACAGCCACCATTTACTAAGTACCATACTGTGCACCAGCACCTTCTTCGCTGCTTTATGACTATCAGCTTATTTAACGTTCACAAAAATCTATGAAGTATTTACTATTAACAATCTCAGTTTCTTTTTCAGATGAGCACACTGAGCAGAGAGTTGCTTGCCCAAGGAACACAGATGATGAGGGAGGCCAGCAGGATGTGAACCCAGCAGTCAGCCTGCGGAATCCGCACTCATCCATTTAGCCACAACGCCGAAGATGAAAGACTAGAATATAACTACAGAGCAGATAGAGCTCTGTGTTTGTACGTCTTTTTACAGGCAATATCAATATTGGAAAATGCTTCTATGAAATTGCAAGTGCATCCTTCTTCTGCCGGGCTGTATAGGGAAAAATCTGTGTTGTAAGAGAGAGGTGAAGAGGCGAGGCAAAGGTTTGCAGGAGATCAGCAGGCAGGGTGGATGTTTTGATGAGCCAAAGACAGCCTGATGACCTTGAGGCGTAGCTGGAAGCATACTGGACTAGCAGCCGGGAGACCTGTGCCCCAGTTCCAGCTCTGCCACTAATAAGCAGTCTGACATTGCTCCTTACATAACCTATCACACCACCTTGCTGTCCTCATCTGAAGGAGTTGGGTCTAGCATCTAGACCAAATTAATTTAGACTGATAGTCTCTAAAGATTGCTCCAAATTCTAATGCTATCATATTATTGTATTAAAATGCAGAAACACCATCTTCAGCCACGAGACCACCACCACCATCTTTTCATCTTAGTAATGGGATTTTTTAAATTAAATTTTTCATTAAGTTTAATGAATGCATGTTGTACCATTTAATTAAAAAAAAAAAAACCTGGCCCTGGCTGGTGTAGCTCAGTGGATTGAGCGTGGCTGGGAACCAGAGGGTCCCAGTTCGATTCCCAGTCAGGGCACATGCCTGGGTTGCGGGCCAGGTCCCCATGAGGGCCATGTGAGAGGCAACCATACATTGCTGTTTCTCTCCCTCTCTCCCTCCCTTCCCCTCTCTCTAAAAAAATAAATAAAAATAAAATCTTAAAAAAAAAAACAACAAAACCTGAACTGATATAGTTTTGACCCAGACCGGGAAGCCGCATCTTGAGGACTTGTATTTCAGTTTGTGACATCCCGCTGGCCGTGGGACTCTCGGGCCAGCCATGGTTGACCGTGAACCGCCACGTCCTGACCAAAAGGGATAATTTCCACATTCTTTTCCTGATATAAAATTATTCATGGTCTAGTTTCAACCAAGTGAATAAACTTTTGGAAACAAGTTCGTTGTATCTATTTAACCATTCTTTAAAAGCATCTCACAGAAACATCCACTGCTTTCTGGAAAAACAAAGCCCGAGGCTTCTCAGTGGGTGACATTATGTAGCATAAATCTACCAGTGACAGACAGAAACCCTCTGGGGACTGTTCCTTTTCTAAAGACGGCGAGGCTAAGTGGTGGCTACAAGTCTTGGGGTTTAGCCTCCTGACTTTCCGATTTGTCTGGGCAGGAAACTTTCTACCACCAGTAATTAGTGTCCTCTAGACATCTGCTTCCCTTGGGGGGGGGGGGGGGGGGGACATACAAAAGCCACAGAAAAGTTAAATCTAATTATTATAATTTCCATTTCTGGGGCAAGGCCTTTTCATAAATAATTATGTCTTAGTGCAAAACTGGCAAACTTTAAGCACTGGCCCTATCATTCATAATAATGAGTAGATTTATAACTCACAAGCTCATTAGCTATAGAAGGCTAATTAGGACTTTAACTAAAAACACCACGTGAACTGCTCACAAAGGTAATCGCACCATCTTGGCTCTGAAAATATCCACTTCTTAGCAAATGAACTCCATATGCAGACCCCCATGCAGGAGGGAAGTGGTAACCACAACACCAGGGAAGGGGGTTAACAGTTCTCCATGGAGTGACCCTCAGGTGGACGTAGGTTTCTGTCTGACTTAAAACTGGAGTGAGTGGAGGTCCTGGCAGAGTATAACACTGTAAAGAGCCGTGCATAGGTGTGAGAAAGACCTCAGGTCTCACTCTGGCCGAAACACTGTCTCTGCTCTCAGCTCCATACCCTCCCATTTAATGTGAGAACACTGATCGAAATGCCTCTGAAGTCTGTCTCTAACCCTCGCATACGATGACAAAGGACACGCACAGAGGCACATTCCCCTTCCTGGTTAGTAAGATGTATTTCTTTTATTCAATTTTATGTTATGCATTTTATACACACACTCCACTTACATGCTCTAAACTCTCTACAGATACGATCTTCTGGGCAAGGCCTTAGAGTAGGTAGCACCACTATCCTGTCTTACAGATGAAGAAACTGCGCCAGATGAAGAGGTTAAACAATCGGCCCAAGGTCACAGAGCTAGTGGCTCTCAATCCCCCTGCCACAGCACAGTGGTACCTCTTCACAGCCAAGTGCCAATTTCAGCCACAGGGTGATCACAGCCAAACGCTGATCCGGGTATTCATGTATTTTCATTACAATTGGTATGCACTATTACTGTGATGTCTGTCAGACGGAGTAGCTATTTGAGTGCCTCATGTGATGCGGTGATTTATTTTAAAGATAACTATCGATATTTAAAATTACATTGTTGATTTTTTTTTCCTTTTTATGTTTTACCTCCTGTCAGTGAGGAGAAAATCCATGAAGACAGACTCTTCTCTGGCTTGTGCATTATTCTATCTCTAGAATAGATAAATAAAGGAGAACCTCTTTCCTCAGTGATTTGAAGGTAGATTAGATTTGAAGAAACAAACTATGAGAAAGAAAACTTAGAAATAATTAAAATAACAGTGCCAAAATATCCATATTATGAAAAGTCCTAAAAATTTAAGTCACATCTCTCTAACAAAGAAATCTACCTATATGAATTAGTTCTTACCAACCCTACCACAATTCTCATTTTCTCTTCCTAAGAACCTACTTTTGCTTACACGTCACACCTGTTTCTGACTCTGCCAAGCCCAGCTCCCTGCTAAGCTATGGCCACCTCCTAACTATGCCTTTTCACGGGCTTTTCTTCCCATCTATAAAATGTTCTCTCCTCTTTATATAAATGCAGGAAATATATTCCTTTCCCTCAGTCCAGTTGATAACCAATCAGATGAAATGAGACGATAGGAACAGTACTGGAAAATCGGAAACCATGAACACGCCCAGCATGTGAGACTAGCTCGCTACAGAATGTGTGTGCTGTGAAGTACACACGACTAGCCAAGGCACACTGTAGAAGAGTGTAAATGACACATTTGAATGTGAAAAGGGGGAGTCCAAACATTGTAAATTCACCCACTGGCAATATTTAATAGGCTCCCTCTCTGTGCCACCTATTTCTAATATAATGAGCTAACTGTATTGCCCACCATTCACAGTCTAGTGAGAGGGACAAATACCAGTCAAATACACACAGGATGTAAGGGGAGAGCTACGTGGCCCCATTCCTAGGTGTAATAAGGACACTTGACCCATCTGAAGGTCCAAGGACTAAGCAGAGATTTGAAACATGGTTTTCAGTTTACTGATAAAGAGGCAATGGAAGAACCTCCTGGGAAGAAAAGAGAACAAGAGTAAAACATCTACGGTAGAAGGGGAAGCACACATTTGAGAATATCAAATTAAAGCCAGGAGCCGGAAAGCGAAAAGGAGGGTGGAAAGCGGTGGTGTCTTGTATGGCTCGTAAGGACGTTAACTGTGATACTGCGGAAGCTAAGAGGCTTCTTCACAGGCACCGAAGGGTGTCGAGTGCTTGCAGGAGTCACGCAGGGCGCGGCAAGCCCAGCTTTCGGAGCAGCCTTGGAGAACTGTGTGATGATGCAAGATGATGCTAGAAAAAGCAAGATGATGCGGGGCTTTAAAATTTACAATGAGGAGTTTTATCTTCATCTAAAGTGTAATGGGAAGCTCTTGGAATGGTTTCAGGATCAAATATGTGGCTCCCGAAGATCACTGTGGCTACAGTGTGGAGACTGGTTTGGCAGGCAAAGCATGCACGGGCATTCAACCGGCTGCAACGCTATTGCAGCACCCCAGGGAAATGCAACGGGGAAACTGACTGTTGACAGTCACACCTGTAGTACACCTGAAAATAACTCGCTGCATCTAGAAGATGTGTTAGCAATAAAATCAACAGGACTTGGGGGTGATTGGGTTTGAGGAAAAAGAGAAAAAAGATTAAAAGTGACATTGTGTTATGCTTGTAAAACTAATATCTACTAGAAAAGGTGTTGCACTCACAGAGATGGGAGACAGTTGAAAAGAAGCAAGTTCAGGCTTGAGAGGTTATAGGGCATCATCATGTTCTATAGGGTCCTATTTTTACAAAAAAATAAAAATAAAAAACAAGAATACATGCTCAGAGACAGACAAGATTTTGAAGCAGATAAAGCCAAATATTAACAGTTTTAAAATAAGCACAGTGATAACAGAGAAGACTGTTAAATTATTGTCTCGTCGCTTTCATGTGTTTCAATGTTTTCACAATTTTTTTTCAAAGGCTTTTTAAAAACATGTCATTCTGGCCCTGGCTGGTATGGCTCAGTTGGTTGGAGCATCATCCCATACACCAAAAAAGTTGGGGGTTCGAGTCTTGGTCAGGGCAAATACCTAGGTTGCAGGTTTAATACCCTGTCGGGGTGCGTATGGTACACAAGCAATCCATGTTTCTCTCTCACATCAATGTTTCTCTCTCACATCAATGTTTCTCTCTCTCACTTCCTCTATCTCTAAAATCAATAAACATAATTTTTTAAATGTCACTCTAGTCCTTGTTATACCCAGGTTAACCAGTTACCACTCCGTGGCTCCCCTCTGGAAGCCTCGTGTGCGTCCTCCTTTGGAAGAGTTTAGGATTTCCACTCCACCTAATGCTTTGCTGTATCGCAGATGCCCTATGGTGCTGCAGGCCCCGGGCAGGGAAGAAACTGGTTTCCTCTGCAGTGTCCCCCACAGCGCCCAGTTCAGAGCTGACCATTCAGATTCGCTCAGTGGCTTTTTATCTACATCCACAGTTACACTGAGAACATTCAGGAGGGCTTGTTCTAGCTACATCGAGGGAACAGCAAGCACAGTTTAATTTAGCATTTCATTAAGTCATTTACAAAAACAAAGAGGAAGAACGAAACTAACAAATGAGGTTTCCACTGTGGACAGGACATGCTTATGATTTATGATGTGCTCCCACGCAGAGTTTATTCCCTGGAGGTAAGGAAGGGCATGCACACCCTCAAGTCCCCACTCCCCCCTGCACCCTGCCCAGCTCAGAGCCTTCTGGTGACCTAAGGCTTTCCCTCCGCTCCTCAGTGTCATGCGGTAAATGAGCAATATGGTCTGGCCTAACTGCATTTCACATGTGGTTAGCAACAATAATGCATATGCTATGCTTCATTTACACAATCCGTTACACCTATTTCCACTGGTTGGCTTTACCTTTTGTTATTGTTTCAATGTTATTTCAGGAGCTAAGATAAATTGATGCCTGAGCGAACTCATCCAATGGCTCATAGACTTTCTGTGGAGGGCCTCCTTGAACTTCCTCTGAATTGCTAAAGACAAAGGTAATAATTTCTACCTCTCAATATGCCACCTTGCATTAACCATTTTCACTACATAGAACTCTAGGAAAAATCTCCAGGGTGCTTTTATGATTTAAAAGCAAGCTGAAAACTAAAAACAAAAGCAAAGAAAGAATGGGAAATTCTAGGTGCCTTAAGAATCTGTTCTGCCCTGACCAGTGTGGCTCAGTTGGTTGAGCATCATCCTGCACAACGAAAGTTCACTGATTTGGGTCCCCGTCAGGTTGCAGGACCAGCCCATGTTTGGGACGCGTGCGACAGGCAACCGATCCAATCGATGTTCCTCTCTCACACTGATGTTCTCTCCCTCTCTTTCCCCCTCTCCTTCCCTCTTTCTAAAAATAAATAAAATCTGTAAAAAGAAAAAAGAATCTGTTCTAACATTGGTGTCAGTAAGTACTACTGTCTCTTGTCCTCAAGCCCAAAACCCTGGCAACCGCGCATCACCAGGACTCTCACAGAAGTAAGGCCCCCTCTCCCAAAAGATGGTTGTTACCCAAATTCTGTGTTGTGAGACAACATGCTGGTAATAGAGAAGACACCTCCAGAAAAAAAATATGTCATATGTGCTGCTATCAATTTTCAGGAGGCCACACAGAAGAGCTGATCTCAAACTGTGGGGTCTTACAGTTCCTTCACATCCTTACAAATTATTGGAGACCCCTAAGAACCTGTTTTTATGTGGGTTTTATTTATCTATAGTCAAGTTAGCCTGGCTAGAGGCTTATCAATTTTCTTGGTCTTTTCAAAGAACCAGTGTTTAGTTTTACTGACATTCTCTGTTGATTTCCTGGTTTTAAATCCATTCATCTCTGTTCATGCTTACTATTTCTCTTCTTCTGTTTACTTTCTATGTAATCGGGCCTTCTTTTTCCAGTGCACTATGGCGGGTCCTGAGTGCACAGAGTTAAGGACACATCACCCACTAGTACAGTTTGCTGCCTCTGCACCGATTTGCACTAAGGCACCAGCAATTTTACCTGCTATTGTTTTGGTACCACTATGGCCATTTTCAACACCAAAATAGAAAACAAATCATAGCATTATTCCAAAAATAGCTTCAATTTTGTGGCTCCCTGAAAAAATCTCGGGGTTTCCTATCGGTCCATAGATCCCATTTTGAGAACCAATGTCTTAGAATTTACACAGAAGATGGAGGCATAGGTAAACAGGGCTTGCCTCCTCACCCAACCCATTCAAAATTACAACTGAATTACAGACCAACAATCACTCAGAACCATCAGAAACTGAGTGGAATGAAGTCTGACAATTATGGAACTAAAGAAACTACACATATCCATACTGGTAGGAGACCCGGAGACATGGAACGGGAGGGTCCCCACACCCACGTGTGGTGGATAAAACTTCGGGAGGAATATCTTGGGATCAAGGAATCCCAGCCCCATACCAGACCCCTTAGCCCAGGGCTCCAGTGCCAGAAAGATAAGCCCTCATCACTTCTGGCTGTAAAAACCAGTGAGATTAGATTGGAGCTGGTGAAAAAAACTACCAGACTCCCTGGCAGTTGCACTGAAAGCTGCTGTGCTGAACTTACTCAGGTGCATGCCCACTGAACTCCAGCACCACCAGGGTCACGGTTTGAAAGGCACGAGTGGTATATGGGGAGGAACTGAAGTGTCTGGTATCAGGGCAAGTGCTGGGAGACAGCTCTCTCCCAGACAGAAAAATGGGAAGAGGCCATCATGCCTTTTCTGAGCCCCTTGCCCCCACAGAGCCATGGAACAGGCAAGTGGGAGTCATCTCTGAGACCCCATCAACCTGGCTTACACTGCCTTCCCACCCTGGTGTTAACCTGAGGTTCTGTCCCACCCAACTTACAGCATGCCCCCAGCCCTTTTACCTCTCTGGCTAAGCAGCTCCAGCCCTGGCACTGGCAGCAGCCAGCTTTGGATCATATTTTGGCTCCACCTGGGAACCTCCAAGCCCAGCACAAGTAGAAGCCATCTGAAGACTGCTTTGTGGCTCACACTGGGTGGCCCTGGGCAGAAAACAGGGAGTGGCTGACCCTGATCTGTACCAACCAGGAAACCCCACAGCTTGCACACCCAGTGGACAGCTACAGACTGCATTGGAGCACCACCACCCTGACCTTGCACAGCTGATCCTCCACAAAGGGTAGAGGTTGGTGGTAAGTAGTGATAGTCCTTGCAGCTGACTGACCTGGGTAAATCCTTCTCATTGACCTACCATCAGCAATCAAGGATCAACTACAACAGGAGGGTATACTCAGCTCACACAAATGGCACACCTCGAGTACCCAGTTTGGATGATAGGGCAGGCTGTACCTACAGACCAAGCTACTGAGACATGGAGTCAAAGCAATCTACTTAATACACTGAAACAAACACAGGGAGGCTGCCAAAATGAGGACATAAAGAAACATGGCCCAAATGAAAGAACAGATCAAAACTCCAGAAAAAGAGCTAAATAAAATGGAGATAAATGATCTGTCAGATGCAGAGATCAAACCACTGGTTATAAGGATGTTCAAGGAACTCCGTGAGGACCTCAACAACATAAAAAAGATCCAGTCAGAAATGAAGGATACACTAATGGTAATGAACAAGTTACAGAAAATCAACAGTAGAGTGGATGAAGCCAAGAATTAAATCAATGAGTGGAACATGAGGAAACAAAAATAACCAATCAGAACAAGAAGAAGAAAGAATAAAAAAAAATGAGGATAGTGTAATCAGCCCCTGAGACAACTTCAAGAGGTTCAACATTCACATCATAGAGGTACCAGAAGAAGAAGAGAAAGAGTAAGAAATCTATTTGAAAAAATAATGAAAGAAAACTTCCCTAATTGGGTGAAGGAAATAGACATACAAGTTCAGGAAGCACAGAGAGTCCCAAACAAAAGGGATGCAAAGAGGCCCACACCAACACACCTCATAATTAAAATGCCAAAAGTTAAAGATAAAGAAAAAATCTTAAAAGCAGCAAGAGAAAATTAGTTAGTTACCTACAGGGGAGTTCCCATAAGACTGTCAGCTGATTTCTCAAAGAAACTTTGCAGGCTAGAAAGGATTGGCAAGAAATATTCAAAGTCATTAAAAGCAGGAACCTACAGCCAAAATTGCGCTACCCAGCAAAGCTATCATTTAGAATTGAAGGGCTTCCCCAACAAGAAAAACTAAGGAGTTCATCATCACCAAACCATTACTATATGAAATGTTAAAGGAACATATTTTTTAAAAAGATCAAAATAATAAAATGACAATAAAATGAATAATAAAATGACAATAAACACATACGTATCAACAACTGAATCTGAAAAAGCAAACTAAGCAAACAAGAAGAACAGAGACAGAATCACGGATACAAAGAACGTTTTGATGGTTACCAGATGGGAGGGGGTATGGAGGAATGGGTGAAGAGGTGAAGGGATTAAGAAGTATGAATTCATAGTCACAGAATAGCCATGGGGATGTAAAGTATGGTATGGAAAATGGAGTAGCCAAAGAACTTATATGTGTGACCCATGGATATGAACAAAGGTATAGGGATATCCTAAGAGGAGTGGGATGTGTGGGGTGGAGGCAACAAAGGGGAAAAATTGGAACAACTGTAAGAGTACTATCAATATTTAAAAAGAAAAATATAGTCATACAATATATGGCAAGAAATTACACATATAAAAATTCTTATTTTGTATATTATATTAATATTACATACAAAAATGAATGGTTAATGGTTTTTATCTTCTTTCCTCTAAAAATGTTTTTGTTCAATGTCTTTTTTTCTAATAACAAAAATGACCCTTCAGGTCATTCAGAGCATTTTCCATTACTGGTTGCCTTTTGCTATCACGGAAATGGAGCTAGACATAACCACTAAAATTGCCTAATCTGGGGTTTTACACATAACAAAACTAATACCAAGAGAGGAAAATTCACTAGTGTGAAGCTGTAATTTTAGGTGTGGGAATTCTTTCCACACACATGGAGGATCATAGCCCCGGGAATCACGCGTGTCTGAGTTTGGCTCCACATGAAGAACTACTCCCGTGTGGGCTGGCATAATCCATACCCGTAGAAAAAAATTTCTTAAGAAAAAGGGGGAGATGTGGGAATTCTTTCCACACAAGTGAAAAAACATAAGCCCCGGGAATTTACTCGTGCAGAGCTCGACTCCGTGTGAGGAAAAATTATTCCCATGTGGGCAAGCGTGATTCACGTCTGTAGAAAAGGAATTCTCTAATGGGAATTTGGCAAAAATGTTTCTTAAGAAATTCTCTGACTCGCTGAGTCTCTCTTTCCCCAAAGCCAAGAAGCTTAAGTTAATGGATCACTGCCTCAATGTTTTATGGTCCTAAAAGTTAACAGCCCTAGTTAGCTTACCCTCAATTTACTTGTCTCCTGTTTAATGTACTACCCCGGTCCTGTCTGCCATCGGACCTGAATTTACAACCTAATGCTCTGTACCCTAAATGTTTACCTTACTGAGTAAACCTACCCCTTATCTATTCCCTTCCCATATATCCTCATGACCCAACTGAAAACCCCTGTTCTGCATAAGCCCATGAATAATCAATCCAATGTAAATGTGTCCTAAAGCTTCTAATAAAAAGCCCGGCTGAGCTACACCCGGGGTCTTTCAAAGATGGAGCGAAAGGCCTGTGGCTGCTGGACTCTATTCTCCAAGCGTGTCTCTGGGTGAGTTTGATTCACGCAATCGGTGCGGTCCCCCCCACGGATTTTGCAGGACGAAATCCGCGACATTTAGGTCTCCTGATTCCCACCAAATCATGTTTAATTTTTGCATATAGGACTTTCCTCAACTCTTTTGGAGTGTATATTGCCCTCTCTCCTTCTCCATTCCCATTTTATTAACCAGACACGCCCCTAATCATACACAGCAATGTCTCTCATAGAAGTTTTGCTAGTTTAAGCTAAAAGATCTTTAAAATATTGTCTCTGAGTGGTTTGACTACATTTATAAGTTGTGTTCTAGCCCAAAGTATTTAAAAAATGGTTTAGTCTAAATCTCTGAATGGTAAAGTTTAGAGAGAAAACACAGTACATATAGCTCCTAATTATCTTTGCATGAATTGAAATCTTTCTGGAGGACAAAATATTGTTTAAACATAAGTAACTGCAGTGAAGAGGAAGTGAGTTCACCCCAGCATGCTGTCTCTGAAGGTAGCAGCTACTCCACCCTTCAGTGGCTGTGACCTTGCCTAAATTAAATATAATGAGTAAGAAACTATTGAGAAAATAAAGGCAGAAGTGCAGGAGGAGAAAAACACAGTAGATATTTTCAATCCTAAATTACAGGTTTACTAATCGAGCTGCACCATATTGCAGATGTTTCTTGATCCATATGTGAACCAAAGCAAATTTCCTCCTACACAGAAAAAAAACTGTTACCTTAACTGCCCCCCTCCCCCACAAAAAGAGATGATGTGAGCATCAAGCATTGGATAAGAGCTTTGAAAATGTTCGCGTCTGAAATCTGTGATGCCTTTAGGTGTCAAAATGTGGATAATAATCCTCTTGTCAGTCATTTAAGTGCTATTGAGATCTCTATCATTGAATTTAAAAGAGCATTTTACAATAAAGAAAAGACAAATAGGGTTTGAATGTTTTCCCCAAATTACATGTTGCAGGACTTTTCTGTGTCCAGTGAATGGAACGCACTGGTGGCCTATTTAAAACAAAAATATTTAGCAACTGAAGGGGCATGTTTCTTTTAACATCTCTATATAATAATCTGAGTGCCAAGGACCCGACTAGAAATGGATGTTGTAAGGCTGAATTTCATTACTGAGCTTAAAAGACAGGATTTTTATACTTATTTTTTAAGTATTTTTTAATTTATTGGGATGATCATTGGTTAATAAAACCTTACGGGTTTCAGGTTCACGGTTCTAGAATATATCATCTGTATATCATCGTTATACTTTTTTTCGAGATTGTACCTTAGCTTTTTCTAGGTTTTTCACACTGCACAGCAAAGAAGGTGTTTATTGGACAAATGCACACGGCACACACGGTGAGCCTCGCGCTCCTGTCCATCCTTCACGGTCTTTGACGGCTCAGATTCAGGGAGAGCTGTGCTGTGGACTGCTGTGTGTTCTGTAATAAAGGCCCATTAACTGGGCATCCATGGTTTCAAGTCAGGTATTATCCAGCATTCAGATTTTAGCCATAACAAATTGCTAAAAATTGGAATTCATTTTTTGTCATATATTATAAATTGTAAGGGATTATCTAGAATTTCAGCCTATTTCTGAAACACCGGCTTAGAAAATTTTTGTGACATCTTTCTCTGATCCAACAATTATATAGGTATTACATGTCAACACCTAGCACCTACAACCTGGGTGGGGGGGCGCAGTGGGGGAACTGCAACAGTGGGTGTCCTGTGGGGCTCTCTCAGTGTTAGTGTCACTATAAGACACTAAAATATGTTAGTGTCACTTGAAGGCACTAAAAAATACCTTCCCTCCTATGGCAGTGGGCTGAACAGTCTTGGGACAAATGATGAAAATATAAGGAGTTCTGATGAGAATCCTTCCAGGCCAGTTTTATTTCATCCCTTAACTATGGCACAAGACATTAGCGATACTCCCCAATGAGCCACAGTAAGAGAGCAAGCAGTGCTAGGTGGGATGATTCTACAGACAGAAATGATCACTCCAAGTCAAAGAGAAGGACGGACCACAATAAACATGAATATTTGAATACTCAGCTTTGCTGAGTACAAACTGAGAGCATCACCTTGGAAACATGACTCCACTCTCAGCTATAAAAGTGGAGTGAAATTAAAAATGGAAAAAAGAAAATGTGGCAACTTACCTCCATTTTACAAAGAACAAATCTTTGGTTCAATTGTCACCCAAAGTGACAGAAGCCAGAGATGAAACTGGCTCAAAGAAGCAAAAATCTGAGAGGAAGGAGTGTAAATCTATGTTCCCTGTTCTAGGTACATTCCAGAATATCAACAGAACATGAGTAATAACAGCAGCATTTATTGAGCATTTGCTATAAACATGATTCTGTCCCTCAGTGCCAAAATGAAACTAAAGCAAGGAAGATGTTAAAATGCTCCTTTTACAGGTAAGGAAAAAAATAAATACAAGAGATATAAGAATTCAATAATAAAAATCACCAGTAGCAAAATGCATTATTCGATTCTACAATACTCCAAACTCAGATGCTACTCGGTGAGTTAGAGAGTCAAACTGTCAGCCCATGAAGGTTATCAGAATTTTTACTTATATCTTTATATATCTGTTATATATATTTGATGTTATATATGTCTATATATCTAGATATAGATAGGTAAGTACACAGAGGTATACATGCAAATACAGGAGTAGGCCAAAGTAGGTTTACAGTTATAATGCAAATAAATAATGTGATAATTAACAAATAATAATACAAGAATAAACTCTGTTTCACATAATCATGACTATAAACCTACTTCTGCACATCCCCATAAATATATACATATTTTATAGATAAATATATAGAGAGACGGACAAATAGACAAAAATGATTTTGTAAGTCTTCAAACTCATCGCATAGTTCAATTCCCTGAGTCAGGGGAAAAGAAATTGGGTCACAGCTCATTTTCATTAAAATCGCATTTAAACTATTATATTTGACCTCAATATCACTATCCTCTCTTCTTAAATAAATTTATTCTTGTAAAAAGAAAAACATATATGTCCAGCGCTGGATCACAACTCTGAGTCCATCCAGAGCATGCTTTATCAAGAAACAGTGCTAAATATGTCTGCAGGAATTCTAGAAGTGTAATGAGCTTCTGCAAACACAAGAATAAAATTTAGATTCTGTGGCAACAGAGGAAGGTCAGTGGGGAAGAAACCGTGACGACTTCTCTGCAACACCCAACAGTGTGGCTGAAAATCACCAACATAAAATGAGGCGACGGAACCAGACGGACCAGAGCTTTCGTGTTTAAGCAAATCAAACCAGGCCCAAGTTATTCTGGAATTCCATAAGTAAGGTTATGTAACGACACTTAAAAATGGTTTCAAGTGAAACAGGACAGACAGAGAAAGACAAATACTGTGTGATCTTACTTACACGTGGACTCTAATAACACCAAACTTACACTAACAAGGCAGACTGGTGGCTTCTGGGGCAGGGGCCAAGGAATATAATGCAGAGCACGGTGACTTGAGTTCACGGTACTGTCTACTTGAAAATTGCTAAGAAATACTTCTTAACAGTTTTCACTGTAAGAAAAATACTGTAATTATATGAGGTGATGAATTTTAACTAAAGTTATCATGGTAATTATTTAGCAGTATATACATATATCAAATCGTCATGTTGTGCACCTCAGAGTATGTGAATTATATCTCAATAAAAATGATGGGGAAAGCAATAGGCAGA
Organism: Micronycteris hirsuta; assembly: GCA_004026765.1. NCBI lineage: Eukaryota > Metazoa > Chordata > Mammalia > Chiroptera > Phyllostomidae > Micronycteris > Micronycteris hirsuta. Next base: position 113,664 of record PVJI01000562.1, read on the forward strand.
CTAATGTAAAAGAGTATAAAAAGTTTACTTGTGTGACTTCAAATTCTCTATTGCAACTAATCTTTCAGAAACTGTCACTTGTTGAGTTTTGATACAGTGTAAAACAAGAATATCTGCAATTATCTGAAAGAACTCTCAAAATGTTGTTTCATATTCCAACTATTAACACCAAAACAAAACAATATGAACACATATCAATTTTCAGGGAAATGACTAGAACTAAATTGGAACTCATTCACTATTTGAGCCTCGTGAGATTTAGAAAGGCACTAAAATAGGAAGTAAAGATTTTTCTGGGGCAGGCGTTGGAACTAAAGCAGAAGGACCTGGAAGACCCACTCAAGTGTCCTGGTCACTCAGTCTCCCGCTGCTGACTCGCACCCATAACCTCATCGGTCGGATACGACTGTTCTGATCTAGTCTTGACTGCTGAAACAGGTATGTCAGTCCCTAGACTCAATGGAATGAACTTTAACTATAAATAATTTTAAACTAAAAATAACCAAAAATAAAAAGTAATTACAGTTATGGTGGTCAACTGGTCCATTATGAGTAATTGTGCAGGGCACTTTCAACATACATTCCAGCTTATCAGAAAACTGTAATCTTATGTTTTAAATCAAAGCTATTTATTTCCAATAATATTAATACCAGCTTGCAAATAAAAGGCATTAAAAAACAGCACACACTATGATATCAAAAACCTGAAAGGGATAATATCTTACAAGATTTTTTATTTTATTTTTTTGGAAATGAGGTAAAAGGAGTCTTCAGAGGCATACCTTATCATTGGACAGCAAAACCCAGGGACACAAACTATAGCTTGACCTAGGTAAGCAGTAAGGAGTATCCCCAGGTTTATGGAATGGGGTATGTTTGATTGTTGAAATGCTACTAAATAAGTTCTTAGACAAATAACATTACACACGAGAGCATCACTGATCAAAGAAATAAAAATAAATAAATACTAAAACATTTTAAATATGAAAAAGTAAAGTTCAATGCACACTGACATTGCCTCCCACTTGGGGCAATGCTGTTATACTAGACATTTTGGAACACTACTTATAAACCCAGATTGAATATTTTAACACTTTAACTTTGTTGAATTAAGAAAGATAAAATAAATCCTACTTCAAACAAAAATGATTCATAAAAATAAAATAAATATTGACCCAAAATATGAACTTAAAAGACTAGATAATCTTCTAGTGAAAAATCCTGGGTTATCTTGCATTTTCAACAAGTTAACTTCAGAGAGACGTAGTTCTAAAATGCGACCATTGTGCCTGCTCTTGGGGGAGACGACAGAGTGGAGGACCATGTGCGTGGCCCAGTGACCTAACTTTTAGTCATTCATTTATAAAACAAATACGAGAGCACCAACAATGTGTCAGGTGTGTGAGCCTTCCTGCTAGGATCAAATAATAAATGATACACATGGTTAAATATTCAGTGGTTACTGTATTATTTTTAAAGTTGAAATAAGAGTTAAAATCAATACTAAGTGTGAAGCAGAGCTTATTTTTGATAACGTTGAAGGATACAACTACACATAGTGCAAATGTAACTGATTTATCTATGGGCTGAATATCACAGTAACAAATGGCTCCACACATCTGGGTATGCAGGGGCAAATCGGTATAAGCACCTAGGTGTTTTAATACAGCTCTTATTCTTTATGTGAATAAAATAACTAAAAATTACATAAGAGAGCTGAATAAAAAAATTAGTAAGGATTTAATTAAAGCCACAACTCTTTTAAAAGTATATTTTCTTTTCAAGTACCATGAAAAATTAATCAAATGTTGTTTATATATTTGGCCAAAGAAAAAAATTCAATAAATTCTTTAAAATAGAAAGAGTACATAGCAGTCTATGAGCCTACAATCTAATTTTGAAAAGCAATAGAAGTTAAAAGGAAAAACTGTATCTAGCCCTCAAATATTTAAAAGCAATCCCCTAAACTTCTTTAGAAGCAAGAGGTAAATTAAAACATCAGCTGCTCAAAAAAAAAAAAATAGTAAGAATAACCCTTCGATAGTCTAAGAACATGTACGAATGCCCCATGGGCATGGCCAACAGTGCGGGGGACTGGCCAGGGGAGTGGCCTGGGCTGGGCAGAGGGGGGCAAAGGGCAAAAATGTGGGGCAACTGTAATAGAATAATAATTTTTTTAAAAAAAGAATAACCATTTCAAAATTTGTGAGATGTAATCACAGAGCACACATGTGGAAGAAGGAAATGAGAGGAAGGCAATTAGTATTTTGGTATCTTTTTTTTTTTTTAAAGAAAGCCTCTAAGGCATAAGAGATTCAGAAATAAAGTCAGAGAAGAATGCTGAATGCCTGTAGAGCATTTATTTCATGCCGTGGGTCATCCCGTTTCAATTCTTGTTCTGAAAACACCACACTGACCGGAATTCTAATTAACGATGGATTTGCACTGAGTAGAACATTAGAAAACTATACATATGAACTGACCAAAATCCTTTCAGAAATAAAACAGAAGAAAGTACACCCTCCTTTCAGGTACAGTTCTGTCATAAAAGGGAGAATATTTCCTCAGTATTTAGCAATCCTCCAACCTCTTAACTTCAGAAAATCCATAATAGACTTTTATAATTACATAACATTACAATTGAGTAATCATTATATGCCAAGCATTATCTAATTTTCAAATGAGAAATCAGAAACTCACAAAAATAAACAATTTACTGTAGGTCCCATGACTATAAGCAGAAGGGCTGACGTTCAAACCCACAATTACATGATGGTTCTATGAGAAACAAAGGAGAGCAAAACCATAAGCAATAAAAGACCGTGGAGTAAGGGACAAAAAAAAAAAAAAAAAAGAAAAGAAAAGATAAAAGCAGCACACAGAAAGGGTGGCAGTGGTGAAAACAGATATCAAATCCCAAATCGCACAACCAACAGTCTGCACCTACAGAGTTCTACTTGACATTTCATCCTGTACAAGGAAACGGAAGAAATTTTGGACTGTGCCTCTAGATAAGATTGGTCTGTCGCCTGCCAAGGACAGCTGACAACAGAATCCAAAGAGATACTGAAAACTTCCTGATCATTCCTGGTCCTCCCCCCACCCCACTGAGTAGGAAAAACAAGAAAGAACAAGAAGAAAATGAGAAAATAGGTGCCATCTTTTCATCGTTGCTCCAAATGGCAGATAAGGAGACTGTATTCCTATTTCTATTGGTATCATCCCCATACTTCACTGGCTAAGTGAAATAACAGTCCTGAGATTCTCTTTTCTGATGAAATTATAGCATTGTTACTTTTTAATGAGTTTCCTATCAGAACCTGCGGCAGAGAAAGATTTACACAAAAGGTCAAATGCGTCAGAGTGAAAGCCGGATGATTGAATAAGGAAATAAGCTACACTATTACTTATTCAAAAGGGGTGAAGAGAGATGCTGGCCATTTTTGTAACTTTCTTCATAGTTGGAAATAAAGGTCTAATCTTTGGATGTTAAGATATATTTTAAAATCCATCAGTAAGATTATTTCCTTGGAAATAAATGAGATGCCACTTAAATCAATACTGAAGTTATATAATATCAGATAATAGGAAGCTCAGGGTTGTTCTTCGTGGTTTTATTAAACCATAGCTGGGATATCAAACCATCACTTGCCAAGTTTGTCTAGAACTCACATGAATATGTTCATGAGAAATGGGGTCAGTTGACTCACTTCTGGGAACATATCTGAAGGAACCCAAAACACTAAGTCCAAAGAACAAAAGCACCCCTATATTCGCTGTCATGTTATTTACAATTGCCAAGATATGGAAGCTGCCCATGTGCATCAGTAGATGAGATGAGTGGAGAAAACAACTGTGGGCATTTACACAATGGAATGCTACTCAGCCATAAAAAAGAAGAAATTTTCACCCTTTGCAATAGCATGGATGGACCTGGAGAACATTATGCTAAGTGAAATAAGCCAGTCAGAGAAAGACAAATACCATATGATTTCACTCATATGTGTAATCTAATGAACAAACTGAACTAACAAGCAAAAGAGAGACAGACTCATAGACAGAGAACAGATGACAGCTCCAGGGGGTGGGGAGGCAAGGTAGGGAGTAGAGGCATTGAGCAAAAGGGCAAAGGACTCATGGACATGGACAACAGGGTGATGGTCACTGGGGGGAGTAGGGTATATGGGGGCTAAATGGCAATGGAAAAAATACAAGAAAAAGAAAGAAAGGGAAGGGAAGGGAAGGCAAGGGAAGGGAGGAAGGAAGGAAAAAAGAAAAGGAGAGAGGAAGGAAGGAGAGAAGAGAGGGAGGGAGGAAGGAAGAAAGAGAGAGAGAGAGAGAGAGAAACAGGATCAGTTGAGGAAAGAAGAAATGTATTATGTCCACAGCACAGCCTGCCAGGTCTCCCTGGTGAAGGACAAATTAATTTAGCCCAAGATTTCCTCTACCACTGAAAAAACTGCTTCACCAATTGTCATGGCTTAACTGTAGTTCTAATTTTGGGGCTGTAGAATTCATCTGCTGCTGAGAAACTACTTTGCCATTGTGTCTCTAAATCTTGTGACATTTTGCAATGTTATAAAGCTTGCCAAATTTATACTAAATGATAAACTTCAAAAAAAGTTATATTTAGTCATTTCTTAGGAGTGAATGGTACACATAAAATAATTATGTACGTGAGAGCAATAATAGGAGTAAAGGAAATAGTTAACCTACCTTCTTATTTCTTATTTACTTCTATATTGGTAATTTGATGAAAATTGTGTAGCCTTGTTATATTAAATCTAATTTTTAAGTACACGGGTGCCATGTTGGTCCCAGTCTGACCAAGCACTGTAAACTCAAATGTTTCCAGGGGCCTAAACAGGTAAAGTCAAGAAGTGGGCCCGTTTGGAAAAAAATCACATGACCATCTTGGTCTACATTTTTGTTATCCATCTTTTGATAGAGATACAGTGAGGATATAAATTTATGTACCATATAAACATGCTAATAGATGGCAAATGATGTTCAATACGGTGTCAGAATTAAGAGGGAAGGGTGTATACCCTAGCAAAATGAAAATTCATATCTCAACAAAAGTATCAACTACTCCTCAGCCCCATCTTATGTCTGCCCTTGAGAATGAGAGTCCAGAGCCACCTAATTCTTTTTTTTTTCACAGTTTTGAAAATGTTTCCAAAATACCATGCTAATGCAAACAAAATGCCTCTGTGAACTATTTTTAGTCATGAACCTGGGCTGGGCCTGCCTAGTGGTCAGGAAGTACAGAGGACAGACACAACAAAACTCATGTAGTGGTGCGTGAATTAGTGAAGTGTGGGCGAGAAGCCCAGCATGGGTCTCTCTCAATGTTCATTTCACTCCTGAATTGTTCCAGGCTGTGTATTCGGCAGGGACAGGTGGACCAGGCTGCAGGAAAATGGCATAATGGAGATACTGCAATTGGCTGTCGACTTGGGTGCTATTCATTGGTTTTACAACACGGTGCAAGTCATTTAAACCTCTGTGCGGTCTGCTCCTCTACTGAATTGATATGAATTAGACTATGTGATATCTACCATTTCTCCTCTCTCTAGCAATAGAAGTGGACAAAGTATTTCACAGCTTCACAATGACCCCTAAGGAAGTTGTTAGTCATACAGTATCAAGCCTATAATTTATCTTTATATCTTCTTCTATAATCCTTTCGCTTATACAATATTCATTTTTAATAATTACCTTTATTTTTATACTTCTATGCATTTTTAAAGACTCTTCCTACACCTATGTCTTAGAAACTGGCAAACAGATTTCATCTCATGTGTCAGGTCTAACACTGGAGCAACTTCCTAGGGGACTGGGTTCCAAAGGGTCGTAGGAACTCCGTACTCAGTACGTAACGCCATGACTGCTGAGCAACGGAAGCAGAGTGAAGGGGTGATTACACTTCATTACACTGAAGTGGGTTTATAGCCATTGGTTTTGAATCCTAAGATATCGAAATCACCTGAAACCTGGATTAAACATCCAAGATTTATGGCTATTTTTATCTGCTACACTTTAAAGGACTTTAGAAATAAAAACATTTTTTTTAGCCAAAAATATCAACCTCCTTTTTATTTAATTAGGGGTGGGGGAGTGAAGAGGAAAGAGGGTCAGTGTATTTTTTTCTCAAATTATGAGATATTTAAAAAAGTCATTATTTTAAATTTTATTTCAAACTCGTGAACATTCATGGGCAAGATATACAAACTACATGCTGAATTGAAATTAAGCAAAGTTAACTACATATATCAGTTGCATTCTCTGTTGGGCATTTTCCAACAAATCAGGAGTTGTTTTTCTTATTTTCTTCACATGTTAGTTAAGAGGAGCAGTATGAAGTGTAGTAGGCCTCTCAAAATTTAGCCAAATGGAAGATTCTTATCAGGTCTTATACACAGGTACATGAAATAGAAATTCTATTCTCAGCACCATTGCAAAAGGACTGAATGCTTCCAGAAATGTCAGAATTTAAATTTAAAATAAAATCTTGAAAGACTGAAGGGAGGAAAAAGTCTTCATGCCCAGGAGTTTCAATAGGAACTTACTGCTAAATGTTTATTCAAGAAAAAAAAAGAAAAAAACTCCAATTGTTAAAATCTCTAGAAATATTTTTTGAAGAAAGCTAATGAGTGGATCAAGAAACTATGGTATATTTACACAATGGAGTTCTACACAGCAGAAAGAAAGAAGGAGCTTACACCCTTTGCAACAGCATGGATGGAACTGGAGAGCATTATGCTAAGTGAAATAAGCCAGGCGGTGAGAGACAAATACCATATGATCTCACCTTTAACTGGAACATAATCAACAAAAGAAGAAAGCAAGAAAAACATAACCAGAGACATTGAAATTAAGAACAATCTAACAATAGCAAGAGGGGGCAGGGGGAGGGGACTATGGGGAGAAGGGTTTTCAGGAACCACCACTATAGAGGACACATGAACAGAACCAAGGGGGAGGATGGAGGCAGGGGAGGGAGGTGGGTTTGGAGGGGGTGGGGAGAGGGGAGGAGAGAGGATGCAGACAACTGTAATTCAACAATAAAGTAATAAAAAAATTATTATTTTTATGATATCTTATTGCTTCTCAAGTAGAGTTTATAAAGGTTCTCATTTTCGAATTTCCATATGTAGAATTTGTTAATACCTAAAATTTTATTATTCGTAGTACCTACTATAAACTAGGATAAAAAAGGACTGCCTACTAGTTCTTATCTTTTCTTTGGTGAAGTGATAAGAAAAATTTCAAATTTATTCTACTAATTTTCAGTAAATACAAGTGTGCCAACCTAGGGCTTTAAGATTACAGAAAATAAATTGTTCCGTAAAAAACACTATTCATGGCCCTGGCTGGTGTAGCTCAGTGGATTGAGTGTGGGCTGTGAACCAAAGGGTCGCAGGTTCGATTCCCAGTCAGGGCACATGCCTGGGTTGTGGGCCAGGTCCCCAGTGGGGGCCACTTGAGAGGCAACCACACACTGATGTTTCTCTCCCTCTCTTTCTCCCTCCCTTCCCCTCTCTAGGAATAAATAAATAAAATCTTTACAAAAAAATTTAAAAAAAAAACACTATTCATGAAGAATTTTCTAAATATAGGTAAAGTCAAATTATTACCAATTTCAAATTACTAAATGACTAAAGAAAAAAATTATTAAAGATGAGTACTAAACATATTGGGGTGATCACTTCATAAGTTATATAAATGTCTAGTCACTAAAACAATATATATCAACTGTAATTGAAAAAAATAATTTAAAAATTGTAAAAGGAAAATAAGAATAAGTTATCATGTAGTCATCTTACCACTCAAGTTTATATTTACAATAAAAGTATTTTTTAAGCAACAACTTTTTGAAAAAAAAAAAATAGCCACACTCTGAAAATTCAGGTACTCAGGAAACTTTTCTCATAAAACATTTCATATCCCACCTAACTTCCTACCTGATATTAGAAACCTGTCTCTTTTCCCCCAAGAGCCAACACTACAACATTTCCAATTACAGTGCGATGCTTAGAAATCCCTAAATCTCTAAATAAGAGCTCTCTCTGGATTCTGTGGGAAGAACTGTGGTGTGGGTCACACAACTTCAACTAGGACCCAGTCATTAGGCTAAAAGACTTGTCAGCACAGAGGGAAAGAAGTCCATTTATTTTTATGCTTGCTAAAAAAAAAGTCATTCGCACTTATGTGTGTGGGGGAGGCATATTTCACTTCTCATTCTGAGTAATTTGCTATTGCAAACAATGCGTCTTCTACAGTACACGTGAGAATCTTCTTGCTAAAATTCCAAAATGTTTCCAAATCTCCAAATTTCTCAAACTATCACATGACTTGAAAAATGCAACCAGCTAAAACTGTTTCATGCTATCAAATAGCATTATATTAAGTTAGTTCAGATGTTTTAGCACCACAAAGTAATACACTGATAGGGAGAAACACCCAGAAAGATGCTATAGGGCTATGAGATTAGTCTTAGCATTAAAAAGGAATTACATGCCCTGAAGTGTGTCCTTCATTATTCAGGAGACCAAGTAACCACCCACATGGAAGTTGTTAATAATTAATGTTCCTACCTTAAAGCACTTTAACTGGACTCCCCTTTTACAGAGTGAGTCACCCATAAACAGCAACATAAAAGTTTAAAGTTTGAACAAACTCAGATGTGATATATATAGTGAGAGCTCAGGCTCGGGTCTTTTCCAGGTCCTCTCCTCTAGTGCTACGTCTCTGAGTATAATTACGTGCTGCTGTGGACTCTGGAGCTTATTCCTCTAACTTGGTCTTCTCCACTGTAATCCGTATCCATTCACTCAACGGCTGGTTTGAACCTTCGCTTGAGTATACAACTGATGGATATTTTAAACTTAATACTTCCAAAAGTCAACTATTCTAATATATAAAATTCACTCCTCTACAAATCTTTGGCATCGGAGTAAAAAAAAGGGGGGGGCACCACCTACTCTATAACACAGATTTAAAAATCTACATGTTACATGGGACGAGGTGGCCGAGTGATTAAGGTGATGGGCAGCCAAGAACCTACATGGCATCCCAGGTTCCCTGCTTACCCTCATCCTTCCCACGCAATCCTGCGGCAAGCCCTGTTCATTCTACCTATAAAACACAGCTGCCAAGTGCCATCTGCCCTACAACCACCCTCGTCCAAACCACCGCCATCTCCTGCCCAGCAAACTGCGGTGGTCTGTGAAGGAGATCACTGTTTCATCCTCGCATCTTCCCAGTCCATTTTCCAAATAGCAGCCAGAGTAATCTTTTGAAACAATGAATCATTTCATGCCACTCTGCTTTGATTTCATATTACATTGAGAATAAAGTCCAAACTCTTTACTTACAAAGCTCTTCCTCGTCAAAGCCCCCTGCTGGTCTGCAAAGTTATGAAGAATGAGTAGCACAGGGAGACCAACAGTGAGCTGCATGTCACCAGTGGGGCTCTCCGTGGGAGTCCGGCCGCCCCTCACCCCAGCCTCATCTTCACGTCCATGCAGCTGCCAGAGGTCTGTCACAGCTGACAAATAAAAGCTTATTGCTAAATCTTAAAAATGTCAGTGGTACATTAGATTTGTGAAACTAAAGGGCAAAACAAGATAAATAAAAATATTAAAGCATACATGATACATAAAAATGTGAATCAACTAGACTGTATACCTTTGACAGAGACTGCAATTATGTCACTTAGTAATACAACAGTAATCACAATGCACTTCTGTCTATGCACTGCTAAATAAACTCAATTAACAAAGGGAATTCCTCAGCACTCATTCTAAACAACCATGTTGGTTTTTTTAAAGATTTCATTTATTTATTTTTGGAGAGGGGGGAAGGAAGACAGAAAGAGAGGGAGAGAAACATCAATATGTGAGAGAAATATCGATCAGTTGCCTCTCGCTTGCACCCCACTGGAGACCTGGTCCGCAACCCAGGCATGTACCCAACTGGGAACCAAAACAGCAACTTTATGGTTCACAGGTTGGTGCTCAATCCACTGAGCCACACCAGCCAAGGCTAAACAACCATGTTTAATGATATCCTTAAGAATGAAAATTCTGAATCTTGTCATTAATTTTTAAAGCAGTGTATGTAAATGTGATTAATAAACTCTAAGTACTGATTAAGCTATCTAATTCTGTATGCATCCGTCTACCAAAAACTCATTATAATTCAGCAGCGTCGTTAACTCTAATGGTCACTGATGAAAATGAGAATGTTGTTAATATCATGGCCATGAGCATCAGCACATTAAAGAAATTTTCCCACCCATCCCCAGGCTTTAGTGACTTGATCTTGTTTTGATGAAAGAGAAAAATATTTAATATGATCTGATAATGATCTATAGCAGCAGCATTTGGAAAAGCAAAGGCAAACTCTATTCTCTAGTAAAGGAATATATGAATTAGTTCCACACTATAGGACATATGAAACTATCAAAAAAATATTTTCAGTACACAAATATGAAAGTTACATAATAAGTAAAAAAAGAAAATTAGATAACCCTATTTTAAAAGATAAACAAAATTCACTCCATAGTATGTGAATAAGCCATTTGAAGAATAGAAAAAGTATGAAAAAATGTTTCCCAAACTTTCAATATCAGTTACCTAACACTGAATGGCAAAGGCATAGATTATTTTTTCCTTATTATTATTACAAGTAACATTTTAATTTTATAATTTTTATAAAATCTAAAAAGAAATAATATCTCTGAAAAACACTTAAAAGCAAAGGGAGAAAAAGCAGAGCCAATTGTAATAGCATAAAAAATAAAAATAAACCTTTCAGATAAAAAGACCTCCTCTGTAAGTAAAAATATCTATATAAAATTATTCATTAACAAAGTTTGTTCAAGGAATCATAGGTTTGCTCTCTAACACAGCAACCCTGCGAGACAAGCTTCATTATCTTTATTTTATAGGTGAGGACATTACGGTTCCAAGAGGATAAGTATTATTCCCAAAGTCACAAGCAGCAGGAGCTAATTTGAACAAAACGTTGGCTCTAAAGTTTAGGCTTTGACTATACAATATAAATTTTTTATATTTATAGCATGTCTAATATATTTACAGAGTATTCCAACAATGCAAATAGTATAAAAACTAAATATTAGGCAGCAGAATCTCCACCTTTAAGAAACATTATACAGTGTCTTGAGAGAGATTAAGACAGAGCCCACTGAAGAGTAATACAGTGGTCAGTAACCGAGTTGTGATGGAAGGGGCCACCACTAGCTCTTTCATTTCTGCCTCCCTGCATGGCTTTCAATCAAGCACCTGATAGATGGTCTCTCATTATGCAATATACACACATTAAAATATCTTATGATATTCTAATTCGTTCTACCCAAAGCATATGCAGATGCTGTGTCAGTCCAATGTAGACTAAGGACAAACAAGGAAACATTTCTCTTCACTGACTGCATTGATGCTACTCCAACCACACAACTTCGTGCACCCCTTTTTGGCATGAGAAAGCACTCTGAGCTGGCTAGCTGGGGGATATGCTGTATCCATGACCCTGAAACAAGAATGCTCTCTGGGTCAGGCTCACTGACATTTTTACCTGTTTCTCGTCTCAGATTCCCAGAAGCCATATGTCAGTTGGACAAATCTATGCGGCACATAGTTACAATCTCCATATTACCTAAGCAATATACAGATTTGATGCAATCCCCATCAAAATCCCAATGATATTTTTGAAAGAAATAGAACAAAAAAAGTCATCAGATTTGTATGGAACCACAAAAGACCCCAAATAGCCAAAGCAATCTGCATAAAAAAGAATGGAACTGGAGGTATCACACTGCCTGACTTTAAACTATACTACAGAGCTATGATCATCAAAACAGCATGGTATTGACAGAAAAACAGACACACAGACAAATGTAACAGAATTGAGAGCCCCAAAATAAAGCCACATGGATATGGAAAATTAATTTTTTTATAAAGGAACCCAAAACTACAAGGAGCAAAGAAAGACTCTTCAATAAATAGTGCTGGGAAAATTGGAAAGCCACATGCAAAAGAATAAAACTAGACTACAGTCTGTCCCATGTAAATTAATTCAAAAATGGATCAAAAACCTAAATATAAGATCTGAAACAATAAATTACACAGAAGAAAACATAGGGGCTAAACTTATGGACCTTGGTTGTAGAGCACATTTTAGGAATTTGACCCAAAGTCAAGGGAAGTAAAAGCAAAAATAAATAGGACTATATCAAACTAAAAAGCTTCTGCACAGCAAAGAAAACTGCCAACAAAACAAAAAGGCAACCAACTGAATGGGAGATAATATTTGCACACAACAGCTCCAACAAGGGGCTAATATCCAAATACCCGTAAAGAACTCATTCAACTCAACACCAGCAAGACAGGTAATAACAAGAGTTGGAGAGATTGTGGAGAAAAGCGAACCCTCCTTCACTGCTGGTAGGTTTGTGAACTGGAACAGCCACTGTGCAAAACAGTACGGACGTGCCTCAAAAAATTAAAAGTAGGGTTACCACATGACCCAGCAATCCCTCTTCTGCATCTCTACCCTCAAAACTTGAAAACATTTATTTGCAAAGATATATATGCACCCCTGTGTTCACTGCAGCACTGTTCCTGATGGCCAAGACATGGAGACAACCAAAGTGCCCTTTGATAGAGGACTGGATGCAGAATACATCGTACATACATACTATGAAATTCCATTGTAAGAAAAGATGAAATACTGCCATTTGGGACATGAATGGACCTTGAGAATATTAAGCTAAGCCAAATGTGTCAGTCAGAAAAAGCTAAGACCCGTATGATTTTACTCATATGTGGGATATAAAACTGAAACTTCTAAACACAGACAACAGTATGGCGGTTACCAGAAGGAAAGGGGGGCTGGTAAAGGGTCCAGGGGGTCAAATACATAGTGATGGCATTTGGGTGGTAGGCATACAGAGCAATATCCGGATCATGTATCATAGGTATGTACACTTGAAAACTAGATAATCTTATTAACCAATGTCACCCCAATACATTTAATTTAAAAATAAAGTAAAATATAAACAAACAAACAAACAAACAAACGGTGCTGGGCCTGGAAATGCACCCAAGTGAACAGGGTAAACGCACATGCCTTCCAACGGGTCTTTCGTTCTACGTGAGCAACTGTCCCGTTGCCGACCGTGAGCGTCGGTGTGAGGTGCTCTCACGGGCCAGGCCTCGTGGCTTCTTCGGGCTCTTCCACCAGACTCTGCGTAGTTTATAGTTTCATGATCCTAAGAAAATTCTTCTAAAATGTTGGATTCCCAAGCAAGAGGCTCTGCTGAGACTTTCTCTAGTTGACTGTGTAAAACAGGCTCTCAGAAAGAAAATATGTAATTACTTCACATCAGCTTTTTTCCAGTAGGCGCGATCTCATGCCTCTTATTTTGTCATTTTATATGTTAAAAAGTGTTTGTGTGTGCATATGTGTGTGTGTATACATATACACTTGCTGCTATTCATGTATAAAACAGGTCAAATGCCTCTTTCATTACCTGCTATTAGAATAATCAGGACTTAAAGAATTTTAAATCTATTGTATTTGAACTTAGTTCTCCAATCTATGAATTTTGAATGAGAATTATATAATAATTTGTTAATGAAAAATTGAGAGAGATTCCATTCATTCAACAGTTATTTAAATGAGTATTTAAAAACTCATATATGAAGCAATGTTTTGGGCACTAAATATTCTAAACATCCCAATATTCAGTAACTGTTTTATATATAATTATTCAAAATATAAACTGAAGTAACTATAAAAAATTATTTTTATAATCTCAAACTATCTGAAAATCCATGTGTATGAAAGATTTTATTATCTTATTCAACATCTATTAAATACCAGTTTTACTGTTTCATCGGTTGAATGTACTACTAAATGTTTTTACTTTTCAAAATCATAAATAGATTCTGATCATTGTAAGAAGTCATTAGCTACATTGAAATTCTTAAGACTACTATGAAATCAGCACTCAACAGGATATTAATTAATTTCAGAGACATACATTTCAGTTGATTACCCTTGAGCAAAACACACACGTTACAGGACCACTTCTGCTAAAGTGATGTCTTGCTTTTGAAATAATAAGTGAATAAATGAGCTTTGCTTTTTCTTGCTTTTCTAAAACATGGCTATAAAGATACTTTATCTACTTCCAAATTTACTTAAAAATAAAACAGGACTCTTAAATAATTAGATCCTCCTTGTCTTAGAAATTCTACTTCCATAAATTTTCTTAAGCACTAATAATTAGTTAATTAGTGCTTAAGAAGAGTTCGCTATGCACAAAGAGTTAGAGACGTGTGCTTGAAACAATGTAACAGCAAAATAACTGGGAAAATACTGCTCAATAGGAAAATGCATTCAAATATAGTAAATATATCTGTGTCTCTCTATATATTTAATATATACTATATATACATACATTTCATTAATTGTAACTGAATCTAATGATACATACCAAGATACAAGAAAAAAAATCTGGATTAAGGGTGATAGACTTCTTTCATTTGTGCTTGTCTGAATGTTTCAAATTTTATAACTTTCTATACCATGCCATCATTTTTTTTACAATGAGAAAAACATTCAAACCAAATTCTTTAAAAACTCAAAACCTTGATGCTGAGGTTTCGTAACTTTTAAGCACAAAGTATATACTTTATCCATCTGCCCTGCCCCATTTTGCAAGCCTTATGAAATACAGTTCATCTCACTCACTCCCACAAATCTGATTCCCAGCTCTGACCTTCATGCCTTCCTGCCCTCCTTCAACATTTGCCCCAAAGACCTCCCCATATACACCCTTAGGAAAGTTCTTCCCTTCTCTAATTTCAGTGTGTCTTCTCTGTAAACTAAAGGCATTAGAGTACTTTCTCTTTGTACGCTAACATTTAGCATTTTTATGATTTTCCAGAAAGCATTCCTACTATAGGTCTCACAACCTTGGTCAGTTCAATATATAACTTCATTCCCATATGGATGAATTTATTTTCCCTTAATCAAACAAGGGCTTACTTGCTCCACATATATTTTATCTCGTAGTATGTCCTAAACTGCTTTAAGCACAGCTCTCATAGTGCTGTGCTTTACAGATGTTGCTTTATCTCAAGTGATAAGTCACCTTTAGTCCGTGTGATTTCACAAAGCTGTGAACTCAGAGTGGTCATGCGACCTGTGTCAATCATGCTTCAGGTCACAGGTGTAAGTCCAGAGTACCATGGTTGATCTGTGAACACTGAATTTTATTTTTATTGGTAGATAATAAGTTGTACGTAGACTTATTTGTCTAGCTTTGATAGTAATTTTTTTTTTGCTTAATTAAGAAATAAAGTAAATGTTACATAAAACAAAAGCATTAAGGCCAGAGTGGACTAGAGCTATTTGGCCACCATCTTCCCTTGCTGCATACAGAAAGTCTGCTTAAAAAGCAGGGAATGTGGCGAGCATACGGAAGGTATTAAAGCTGAGTGATGGAGGAAGAAGAAGAAAACTACTAATGACATTAGTTAAGTTCCAGGACTAAAATGTGATTAAAGCAATTTCACATCCTGGACTTCCCAGATATATGATACAATATGTCTCCCTTTGTTATTTAAACTAGTCTTTGCTGTATTTCTGGGTTCTGCAATCAAAAGAATGCTGATGTATAAAGCCCATGAACTATAATATTTATTTGTGCTATGTTTTGGTTTGTTTCTTTTTCTGTTTTAAAGCTCTCTGTAGTACCTACAATAAATTCTGTGCTGTGGCGTTCTTTCTATTTACTGGTTTGAATACACGAGAAAATTAAACCATTTAATTTTCATCTCCTTCCAAGCAACACATAATGTCTTTTTTATAGTATTCAAAAGCTTCGCAAATAAACTCTAGACACAAAGCAGTAATCTCAGTTTGTAACACAAAGCTAATGTTTCTGCCATGGTGTCAAAGGTTGGCAGACACTCTGCCTCCTGGTGAATTGTCATGAAGCCACAGAGGAAGGAAAACTCGTGTTCTTTTGTGTAAAATCACTGTAGTATCGGAACTGCGCATGCTGTGCCCCACTTCACATCCTCTCTGCCTCACACCTCCGGCCAGCCATGGATGCAGCCATGGTGTCTCGCCTCCAGACGGGACTGGGACCCTTGGACTTCCTTCCCAGGCTTCTCTGACACATCTCTCTGACACAGGAACTTGTTCCTCACTAGCAGAATCACAATAAGAATTTTTTTTAATTTATTGTTGTTCAGTTACAGTTGTCCCGCCTTTGTCCCCATTGCTCACCCCTACCCCATCCCCCCATCTTCCAGAGTCAATCCCCCTCACTGTCCTCTATTCATGTTCCTTTGCCTGCCTCTTCCCCTTCATTTCCCCATTGCCCCCTTGCTCCTGCCCCTCTGGTGACTATCTGTCTGTCCTTTATATCCAAGTCTCTGGTTCTGTTTTGCACAGTGAGAATTTATAGGGAACTTAAACCCTCTTGACCACTGTGTGGCTATCCAGGCTGAGTTCACTTCGTGATCATCTCAGAACTATTATACCACTGTCCTTAACCACATCGGGACAAGGCTACTGGTCCAGCTGTAAGTTGTTCACAGATTTTATCTTTCTTATCCCGACTAATTAATGTGATCCTGTACAAACAGCCGTTGACCCAAAGGCTCAATCAAGTTCACCCCGATGCTTTAATTTTACTTTACATTTCCTTTACTTGCAGTTAAAATATTTATTATCACATTAACGCTGAAGCCCAAACAAGTCCCTCTATGACAGTTTTACATAGAGACCCTTTAGTACAGGAAAAACATCAAAGAGACCGATCTTTCTGCAAAACCCTGGCAAGTGAAACCCTAAAAACATTTCTTTTGCATTGTAACTTGGCCCACCAATAGGCAACACTCTCCCTATAATCACCAAACTGTTTTTATTTACCTAATATTCTGAGCATAAAAACTGAAAATAATGAGATTGCATAAGTAATTGGGGTACATAAAAATTAATGGATAAAAACATGTCCATCAATTTTATAACTGTGCAATTAAGTATTAAAATTGAGCATCCTGGCCATTTTGCTAAACATTTAGAACTCTTTTACTCACTTGCTCATGCCCAAAAGTATTAGCACAGATTTAAATACCTATTCTCAAGTAAATCCCCAATGCCACCAAGGAATATCATTCTGTTTAATACTTGTGAGAAAATAGTATCATTTGAAGTCACAATTTATGCAGTCTTTAGAACATTATAATTTGTTTTAAAAGATTAGCATAGCTGTCTTTCTTATAACTCTATAGGCTTAAACTCTAGAGGTGCCACTCACATGGAAGAAGGTATAAAACAGAATGAGCAGTAGGATCCATTATTCTACTCCAGGCTCTGTGATCACCAGCCACTTGCTATTTTCAAAATGTATTTCTCTCTCTTCATTCTGCTCAGGAAATAATTTTAAAACTTGCGTAATTGAAAACATATTTGAAGCATGTATGAAACATTTATATTTATCGTTTATACCTATTGAGATCAAGAGTAATAATAGCATTCTCATTGATTTTATCTTATTTATTATCTACTGTGTGCCAGTTTGCGAAGTAAGGCCTTTTTTCATTTTCTCATAATAGTGAACATTACAATGTTATATTTTGACTTCCTATAATCTGTGAGGAACCACAGTGAATGTTTTTATTCTTATTTCATGTATTTCAATATTCCAATATATTGCAATCCCCATTTTGTAACTGAATGTTCAGAGAAGGTGCGTACCTTAATGCAGAAGTCTATATTTGACACTACAGATTTCTGACTCCAATTCTCACTCTATTACCTTTGAGAAGTACTGTGAATATGTTAAAATTTATTAACTCAATTAATAAATATTTTAAGTAGCTACTATGCAATCCCTATTGGAGACATTAGGCATATAGTATATTTTTTTTTAAAAAAGAGGCAATTGCTCATCCTTTGAAGGTTAGCTTATAAAGAAACTGGTAATTAAAACATTACACAAGTAAATGAGTGTAACATTGTAGTAAGTCTTATGAAAGAAAAATACAGAGTGCTTTAAGGGCCTTAAAATAGGGAAACCTAGTTTAATCAAGACATCAGGGAAATACCCCAGAGGAAATATTATTTGGGCAGCCGTAAGGATGGGATTAAGGCAACAGGAGAACTGGAGGTGAGTGGTGGGAGAGAGAGCATTCTAGGCCTGTGGTAATATACAGGAAAGCCCTGTGGCTGAAGCGAGCGTGGGAATCAGACGTGGCTGAAGGAGGCCACTGTGAATGGGGTAAAGGAAGCAAGGGGAAGCCTGCACCATCAGGTCCTATAGCCCACGTTTAAAATGTTCGTCCTTTTCCTAAGAACTGAGGACAACCATGAAAGGTTTTTAATCAAGAGCACACTTGGTATTAACAAAAAACTTAGGGTAGAAATTGTTAAATATTTTTTGTTGATCCAAGTCTACCTTCATTTTATTAAGACTTCTTATCAACACTCTTAATCCCAGGTAATTGTGAAGATAAAACTTTCCTATTTCACTGGGGACACTAAAGGAAAAAATCCTTGCTAAATATCAAGGAACTTACATGTGCAGAGCTATCTAAGCTTATATGTAATCACACATGATATTTAACCAACAGGTAATCTTACCTCCCCTCTTCTAATTCAACTTTTTAATAGGAAAACATGGAATCACCTCTAAGAGCCTCAGAATTTTGCACCAATATTACCTACTCACAGTCTAATTCTGATGAGCAGATGGAAGAAGGCATGCATGTAGGGTTTAAGGCATAAAATTAAAGCCCAGACCATGTGCTACCTTGACGTCTGCGGAGAACCAGGAGGGCTCCATCAGGCTTCATCCCACCTAACTGCAAGTGTCCCTCCCTGTTATGCTTCTGCGGACAAGTTCCCCAGCCAAACAACCCTTCCTGCCCAGGGGACCAGGCACAGCTCCTGCTTGTCGCTGAGCAGCACATTTCAGCTCTCCACCAACCCATGAAATGATTCCATCAAGCCAACACATCCTCCTGGAGGAACTAGAGGTCGCCTCACCCTCTTGATAGGACAAGCCTTGCTGTCCACAGCCCCTGGTTATTCGCTCTGTCCCCAAACACACCCCTGTGTGGCCCCGCGTGGCCCAGTGCCCTCCTCCCTCAGGCTGTCAGATGTGTGACTAACACACAGCTGTCAATCTCATCCGTCGCTGCCAGGCGCTGGGTGTTCAGCCATCCCCATAACCCCAGGGCAGAATCTCTGTCACAAACAAGGTGAACAGGACATGATGAACACAGCATATGAAAAAGAAATGTGCAAGTGTTGTGAAAGTCATTCAGTGCTTTACAAATATTAAAAAGACCTCTAAATTAAGTCTTCTAAATTTCTGCTCTCAGACTACCCTGCACTGTTCTACAGATTAGGAACTGGGCCAGAGGAATAAAGTTGTTTTCCGAAGTTCAAACAATTACAAAGTATTAAAGCTGAGATTTAAAGCTTTAGACTATTTGAACCCGAGGTTCACATTCTTCCTATTACCCTATATTTCAAACATTTACCCACCTTTAAATGTAAAGTAATATAAGAAAAATTAAAATTTCCATTTTAAGAACATAAATAGCAAATAAATAATTTTCTTAAAAATAACAGTCCTCACTCCAGGCATATCCACCCATGACCATAGCTAAACATCTTACCACAAACAATTATATGGCTATAACTGTTTCATTTTATTAGTTGTTGTTGTTAATCTTCTATTGTACCTCATTTATAAGTTAAACTTTCCCATAGGTACACATGTGTGGAAAAAAACAGAGTACATATAGGATTCAGTACTGTCTGCAGTTTCAGGCATCCAGCGGGGGTCTTCACCGTGTCCCCGGTGGGGAACTCCTGTATTAGGAAAACTGGCAAAAGCTCTTCAAAGGTACAGGTGGAAAGTTAGATGGGTTTGTTGATTTTAGCTTCCACTAGAACAGGCCAAGTTCCTGCTTCCCTCTACATATGCTGAGAACAATTTGAAAGTTTCCCTTTCTGTCACGGGACAACATAAACCCAAGCATCTCTGGTTAACCCATCACTCTTGACCTCTGACACTCATACAGACTCATATGACCATCACACATCCTCCTTCACACACCCTTGCTCTTGATGTTGGCACCTCTGAAACAGAGAGATGAGCTTTGGTCAAGCAATGCCACCACAGAGAAAGTGCCGTTATGATATTCCCGCTGTCAAGCCAGCCAACTCATTATGTTGCTACTGCGACAATTTCAAACTACTACATGTCATCATTTACTTAGCAACCGTTCACATGGCCCAATATCACAGGAAGATATTTGAAGCCATGCTGTATAGTCTAGTTCCTTGAGAAAAGATGGACAAACACAAAGCCAGTGTTTACGCTTCCCTGGTCTCTGAAATATGCACAACAAGCACCGATGGGGTATCCAGAACCCAGAGCTGGAAAACATCCCAAAAGAATAAAGTGGCGTCTTTCAATCTACTTAAAAGATGCTTTTGTAACATCGCATCTTAATAAAGAATTTAAAATGTAGGAATTATTCAATATAGAGTATACACTAGATAGAACTCAAAGACAAATCTAACTTTGCCTTATGTCATCTTCAACGTACATTAACTACGTTTCATGTTTAACATCACCAAACACTCATGCAACAAAATGTCAGCATCTATTTTCATATTCCATTTATTTTTATACCAGAAAATAGCTTTCTCAATATGAACGACTTATGATTAGTCAGGACAACCAAATTTTCAAAACCCAAATCATCTAACTAGAGAAGTTTTCATTCTGAAAAGTCGGCTCAGCCTTCTGTCCAGGAGGGGAGACACACACAAACACACACACACACACCATGGTTAGTATGTAGTCTAGCTGCATGCCCTGTGCATTTTACCGTCCTAAATTTAATCCACTTTGCTCAGGAAAATTTCAGAGACGAAAAGCAGTGGGAAAGGGAGCAGGTGTTCAATTCAAGTTAACAAGCTTTTGTTGTCTGTTCTCTGCCAGGGACCTGTTACCCTCTGAAAACAAATTAGATGCAACACAGAGCCCTCTCGTAGAGTTCATGGTCTGGTAGAAACACAGACTCTCCAACCACACTCTCTTGTTTCCTTCTATTTGTTTTGTTTACACAACTTACTTTTTACTTGCCATTACTTACTACCTGTTTACTTGTTCATGATGCGGCTTGTCCATCAACAGCTGATACATCCATGAAGAAAGTGCTCACGTCTGCTTTATCCATCACTCGATGAACTGCCCCCAGTGGGTCCCTGGCATGTCATCCATGTAATAGATTTGGCCGGGGGTCTCCATACCACTCTCACGTTCAATGACCACACGAGAAGCACTCACAGACTTTAGAAAGGCTGTTCCACTCATGGTTATGGTTTATTCCAACAAAAGCATACAGATTAATCCCCACAAAGGAAAAGGCCACATATGGTGCAGTCAGGAGAGCGCAGGCACAAGCTTCCAGTTGTCCCCTCTCAGTGGGACCACACAGACAGCACTTGGTTCTCCTAGCAGAGACGTGCAGCCACAGGCATTAAATACTGTCAGTGAAGGAAGCTCACTTGAGCCTGTTGTCTGGGGTTTTTATTGGCGGTCACTCGCATAGAAGTGAGACACCCACATGACTGACATTGGCTACTCAGCGTCCAGCCCCTTTAGAGATAGATCTAACTGAAAGAGCACTGCCCAAGGCCACCAGAAATCACATCATTAGCAACAAC
Organism: Micronycteris hirsuta; assembly: GCA_004026765.1. Classification (NCBI taxonomy): domain Eukaryota; kingdom Metazoa; phylum Chordata; class Mammalia; order Chiroptera; family Phyllostomidae; genus Micronycteris; species Micronycteris hirsuta. The sequence continues at coordinate 135,462 of PVJI01000562.1, forward strand.
CCTCTGTTACCCACAGTCAACCATGGTCTGAAAACATGAAATGGAAAATTCCAGAAATAAGCCATTCTTAAGTTTTTAAGCGGTGCACTGTTCCGAGTAGGGCAATGAAAGCTCATGTATCTCCTCTCTTCCCCCTCGGAACGCGAAGCATCCATTCGTTCAGCATCTCCACGCTGTATATGCTCCCTGCATGTTCACCACTTAGTAGCTGTCACATTTAACAGATCAACTGTCATGGTATCTGAGGGCTTGCATTCAAGTCACCTTTATTTTACTTCAGAATGGCCCCAAAGTGCAAAACAAGTGATGCCGGCAATTTCAATATGCTAAGGAGAAGCCATAAAGTGCTTTCTTTTATGAAAAGGTGGGTACAGTACAATAACATATTTTGAAAGACAGAAAGACCACGTTCACGGAACTCTTATTACAGCATATTGCTATAATTGTTTCATTTTATCATTAGTTGTTGTTGTTAATCTTCTACTGTGCTTCATTTATAAGTTAAACTTTCCCATAGGTACACATGTGTGGAAAAAAACATACTATATATAGGATTCAGTACTGTCTGCAGTTTCAGACATTCAGCGGGGGTCTTCACCGTGTCCCCCGTGGGGAACTCCTATATTAGGAAAACTGGCAAAAGCTCTTCAAAGGTACAGTTGGAAAGTTAGATGGGTTTGTTGATTTTCACTTCCACTAGAACAGGCCAAGTTCCTGCTTCCCTCTACATATGCTGAGAACAATTTGAAAGTTTCCCTTTCTGTCACGGGACAACTTGAACCCAATATATAAACACAATACCTTTTGCCATTAAAGCAGTCTGGGCTACTGCTTTAGAGCAAAGCCAGGGAAGAAAAGTGAAATTTTATCCAAAAGCTCAAGTCATGTAATGCCAAAACTGATGGAAACGTCTTATATTTACAAAGCTTTCAACTCTGACTTGAAGAAGCCCAAATAAAAAAAAGTATCACAAACCTCACTGCAAGAGGGGAAAGGGCTTTTTGAAAGTTCTCTGAATGAAAAAGCAATCAGGAGGTTCAAACTGCCCACCTCCTGCTATTAAATGGTGCTATTAAATTTACCCTAAACAAACCAGACAGGAGAAAAGGCTCAACTTCTTGTACTCAAAAACCAAAGCCTTCCAAAATGACACTGTGACCGGTTAAATTCATCACGCTCTGTCGGAAGGAATAATAAGAGCGGTACCTAAAAGACGCAACAGTTTGGCAACACTGAACAAGTGTTAACAGCTCACTTCCTCTCATTTTGATTTGCTGCAGGGTGGAAATTTCTTTCCCTCTCCCAGACCTCTTTGTTCTGCACCCTCCTGCACCCTCACCTCCATTCAGTGTTGGTGAAACAGAGTAGAGGGGCAGACTTTCTTAGAATAACAACAGATTCCATCATACACGCAGCAAACACTTCCAGAGCACGTACTACATGCTGGGATTCCATAATGAGCTAACCAAAACTTGCTCACCTGACCCATGCATTTCCATGAATCTTACATGCTACATCTTTCATCAACACTATGTGTGAAAAACTCTTTATTATCCAAAGAATATTGGTTGGTACTAATATTTTACCCTAAGGAATAGCAAGAACCTAAATTGCTTTCTCCCAGCATGTAGTGAGGGAGACCTAGAATTAGCTCCCCAGTACCCTGAAACCCTGAGGCGGGTGACGAGGAAAAAGTACCCAAAGGATGACAAAATACGGACACCTACCAGACAAAGAAGGAAAATGTTTGGTGCCTTCTGATATAACCTGACAAATTACTCAGTGGAGAAAATAAAGAGCCAGTATGTATCATTTTATTTTGGCTAAGGGATTGCATTCACTCACACACACACACCCCATAAAAATTACCAGAGGATTTACATTTGAAGAACTCTTTTTATTTCCCCTTCTTCCTGACCCTTTCATGGAGGAAAGTATTTACTAGGGCACAGTAAAGGGGTGTTTGATTTTAGCAAGGGAAATTTTGTTTTCTATGTAAATGCCTCGATCTGAAATATCTGAATGCTTCTCAAGCAAGGCTGAGGATCCTGAGCCTTCAGGATAAAGTGTGGCCTCAGAGAAAGAGTAAAGGGGGAAAGAAGTAAGGAAAGGAAAGAAGTGAGGGAAGAAAGAGAACCCTCTGCCTCAGGCCCTTCTGTTCTGTGATGTGGGCACTGCTTGAGGCCTCAAAGAGATTGAGCCTCGGGTGCTGTCACAAAAGGACCACACCACACCGCGACGGTCATGGACACCCATAGCTCTAGTCCATGGGAAAGAGCTCTGAGGGAGACACAGGTTGCAAAGGGAGAATTTGCCTTGGATCGCCACAAAGAGAAAGCATGCTTCCCAAAGCAGAGATGCAGACAGAAAGGCACAGTGGTGGGAAGACCAGCTCACGCAAAGGTACAGACTTGGAGGAGCCCGGAGGACATTAACAGTAGAAGCGACCCTCCAGTTCCCCTGCGTTACAGGCTATCAACAGAATTTTCTGGGAGTGAGACCAGAAAATATAATTGGATTTTAAGATTTGAAACAGTATATGAGAAAAGGAAGCACTTTAAATGCCCGAAAGAGAAGCTGGAACTCACTCTAGCAGGAAATGTGAAATCACCCAAAGACTGCTATTAGAACAATGACGTCAGGATTCATAAAGGAGGATTTTCTATTTCTAAACTCAGTGAGGGTGGGATAGGAGGTCTTCAATCGGATGGCATGAGAAAAACTTAATAATTTCATGTGGGTAATCTTAAAAAGAGGAATTTTACATTCATTGTTCAGCTACTTCCTTTAGTGAACATGATGGGAAACATTATTATAGTACAAAGGAAACGCCTCAAACGGTGTCATTAGTGTTTAATAAGAGCCTGGTGCTATTTATCTGAGAATAAAATCCTCCCAAATGAGCTAACACAAAGTGTAGCAGGTCTTTAGCTGTGCCATTACTAGAGAAATATAAAGGACCTAAGGAATTCCTCATATTAAACTCCCACAGGACCATGAAGTTCTTTTTGAAATTATATCTTCTGAGAAAGACAGGACTGTACTGGTTGTGTGACCTTGGGCAAGCCACTTAATCTCCAAGTGCCATTCAGTCAGAAAGGCAGTTAAGTATGTATTGGATATTAGCTACGGATCAGGCCTTAAGCAAGAGGCTGGACTATAATAAATAGGCAGATATAATTCCTGACTTCCTAGAGTTTACATTCTCATGGAGATTTTTTAATAAAATGTAGATTTCACAAACCCATGTTACACTTATATTATAGATTGCCATGAGGAATATATAAAATAGATACAGAAACTTTAGCTTGCTGGAAACAGCCCAAGTGGCTATCAGCAGATGAATGGATAAAAATAGCTGTGGTACATTTACACAATGGAATACTATGTGGCCATAAAAAGGGGAGAAATCTTACCTTTTGTAACAGCATGGATGGACCTGGAGATTATTATGATAACTGAAATAAGTCAGACCAGAGACAGGCAAACACTTCATGATCTCCCTTGTATGTGAAAACTGAAAAAGCCAAACTCACAGAGACAGAAGATTAAATTGTGGTTGCCAGGGCCTGGGGTTTGGTGGAAATAGGAGATGTTAGAAAAAGTATATAAACTTCCTGTTCTACGATGAATAAGTTCTGGGGATCTAATATACAGGATAGTGATTAGAGTTAATAATAATGTATTATGTACTTGAATTTTGCTAACAGATCTAAATGTCCTCACCACAAAAATGGAATGGTAATTATGTTAAATGATGGAGATATTAACTAATCCTGCTGTGGTTAATTGTCTTTGCAATATATAAATGCATCAGATTGTATACCTTAAACTTACACAATTATATGTCAATTACATCTCAATAAAGCTGCCAGAATAAACATGCCTAGCACACCTTTGTTGATCTATAACTATTTCTTGAATAAGCGAATAGGTAGAGTCAGCAGATAAGAGTGAAAACAACGATGATCTGCATTACTTATATTAACAGATGAGGAAACCAAAGCTTAAGAAGTTGAGTGATTTTTCTAATGTCATCTAATATTACAGATGATGGAGCCAGGAATGCAGCCCACGCTTTCGGCCTTAGAGCCTCCATACACTCAAAAATACTATGTAACAATATGTCTGCAAAAATTTACTTTATCTTGCTCCCCATGTCCTGCTTCTTTCTCCCATAGCATAATCTCATTTGGAGATAGTGTTTCAGCAGGAATGAACATATTCCTAAATTATACCAACACTTATTTTCAAATGGCAAACTGAGGCTATTCTTTCAAAAACATTCCCACTAATGTATTTCTTCACCAACAGTTAAATTGAAAATAATATCAGGTTCCCACGGTATTACATCCACCTTCCTTTCCTAAAACAAATGGTATGATCAACTTCGCCATACAAGTTTTATGCCACTTGCCCCCATGGTATCAAATTAACCTTTACCTGACATTTCTAGAGAATCATGTTGGGAGCCATCCAATAAATCATTTAATAGAATGAAAATGGAATACCTTTTCAGAAAGAGTGTGTGCATGTTTTAAATACTGCAAAATGGAGGCAATTGAACTCAACAACAAAAATAGCTCCTGGTGTCGCCAAACCCAAAGGAGTACATTGGCTTCACACAAATGCCATGAACCAGAATGGGCTTCTCAATGACATCCTCACACAAGGACAGCTATGCCGGTGGGATTTCTTCCCTGCCCTCTTCTCCACCTGTGGTCACTCAGCTTTTGCAACTGGTTAGAAAAACAGATTGTTTTTGAAAGAACATTCCATCGCTGTGTGATAGAGCCTCTGATATCTAAATCCCCTTTCCATGTAGCTTAAAAGAGCACTTGTCTCTTGGAGAGAGATGTTCACATCTATTTTATAATATGGAAATGGGTGGGAAGTCACCTTGAGGACAATTTTGGTTCTGTAAACGGTCAGCTGAATGCCTCCACTATACACGAGGTATACAGTACTGCCCTGTAGTCACTTTGCAGCTGTCTCAGTTATCAGACCAACTGCCGTAGTATCACACTGCTTGTGTTCAATAACCCTTATTTAGTAATGTCTCATTCACCTCAGTCCATCTCATCATGTGGGAATTTTATATCACATCATCAAGAAGAAGGATGCATTATAGCACAATAAGATATTTTGAGAGAGACCACATTCACATAACTTTTATTACAGTATCTTGTTGTAATTGTTCTATTTTATTATTAATGCTGTTAATCTTTTACTGTGCCTAATTTATAAAGTTTATCGTAAGTATCTATGTATAGGAAAAATATGATATATATAGGGTTCAATACTATCTTGTAGCCAATTTCATACCTTGTGCAGTTATGTACCAAATAGCCCGAGATACACACAAAATTTATTGTTCCAAGTGATTAGCTAAACCCATAACCTTCAAATTATTTATACTTTCCAATGCTCGATTGTTACTTGTGTCATGACCTTGATATTAGAGATGATTTTAGCCTTGTGTTTCCTCCTGGAAACTAATGAAAGAACTACACAGAAGCTATTCAAGACAATAAGAAAAGCAGCTCCGTGACCAGGTTTGCCCAATACTCCTTTTGAGATTCAATATTCCATTGTAAATAAACACAAGCTCCCGTGCTTTAATGATATCTTGGAAAGCCTGAAATTCTTCATAGGTTCTTATCAAAAATTAAAGAGCAACCAAAAAAAAGTAGAAAAGTACTGGGAAGAAACTCAAAACTAACAAAGTGCCTGTAGGTAATCAATAATATTAACTCTAGTATTATGAAATAAGCTCAAAATATCAATGTTTCAATTCACTCATTTTCAAGAACAGGAATATAGAGTGTAAATAACTTACCTCACAAACTTACAATCTCTAACCCAGTATCTCTAAGACCCTTTTATATTATCTCACTATGTGGGAATTTACTATAGCAAGATACTTTACATACTTGGTAAATACAGAAAGCATTAACTGACGGCTAGAAAACTTCACCATATGCAGAATTTTATTTTATTTATATGACTAATGTGGACATGTGTTATCTTATCCATTTTTCATCTCTTCCTTTTGGAAGCTTTCTGTCTCCTCTTCCATGTAATTTTGGGAACTGCAATTGAGAATCATTAATATGGCATAAATACAGAGCTTCATGGGGACTACCTTTTCCCCCACATGGTGACAGAATGCCTGATCCCAAGGAGACATCTATGTGACATTGCAGTTCCTGATCATTTCTAACAAGGACTGTGGTCTTTATCTTAAAAGTGATGGGAAGCCATGAAGCCAATTGAGAGAATTAATCAGGAAACAAGCACGGTCATATTTACACATGGCAAAGATCACTCTGACCACAGTGTGGAGCATATTCTAGAGAGGAAGTAAAGTAAGTGTCTGAAATCCATTTTAGAGGTTATTGCTGACATTCAGGAAAGAATTCAAGGTCTCTTTTCATATGAGTTTTTCCTAACCAATACCAAATCTGATAGTTTACCCCCAGTCACTTTATTTATCATATTTTTTCCTTCATCACACTTACCCCAGCTATAGATGTAAAATTTTTGTGATATAGTTTTTGTTAATGCCTGCTTCCCTGCTAGACTTGGCCATAAGTGAGGGATTACATCACTTTGTTTACCTCTTTAACCCCAGTACATGGAAGAGGCTTAGTACAGAATTGAGGTCCGGTAAACATTTGTTGAATGAATGAATAGATGGATGGCCAAGTGAACAAGAATCGACACTAACCTTCACTGACGTAGAAACATGGTTTTAATAGAAATGCTATCTCTAGACATAAATAAAAACAGATGAAAACAAATACATGGCTGAACACTCATTTATATCAATAACCTAGACTTTCAAAAGCAGTCTTTTTTTCCCATGGCTGTCAATAATGTAGACTGTTGATGTTGGTGGTGGTATTTTATTTTTAATTTTTTATTGTGTTTTTTATTGTTATTCTATTATTGTTGTCCCAATTTTTCCCCCTTTGCCCTCCTCCGCCTACCCCACCCCCCACTCCCACGGTCAATTCCCACACTGTTGTCCATGCCCCTGGGTCACTCATACATGTTCTTTGACTAGTCCCAGAAAGAAGGAGCTCCTACCTTTTGTGACAGCATGGATAGAACTGGAGAATATTATGCTAAGTGAAATAAGCTAGTCAGTGAAAGACAAATACCATACGATCTCACGTATAAGAGGGATCTAATGAACAAAATAAAAATACAGGCATGGAGAAATAAAGTAGAGTGTTTTTTATCTTTCTTGGCATTATAAGGACATTCCAACAAACATAACATCAGCAAAATTTGTTAAAAGCTGGAAGAGTGGAAAAGAGTTGGATAATGTATGGGGCAAATCCTTTGGGTACTAAGTTAAGTTGCCTACAAACTAAGTCTGAATCAGTGTCAAGATCCTAAAGCAAGCTTGAATATCCTCTAATTACTAATCTAGATATTCCTACATGTTCACTCCCCCTCAAGTAAATTAGCTTTATAATATAGAAAAAGGATTTCTTTAAAGACAACTCCAGCTCTAGTTGAATCTTTTTTTACAGTACTGACTCTGTAGCCCATTCCCCTTACTGCTGTCAGGACATTGTATTGTCCGTGGTGCTGAAACGCCAAAGACGGATGACTGAACTTGGTGAAGGTCTAAACACAATCCCAGCTCTTCTTTTTGATGCATGACCACAGGCCCATAAGTTTGTTGCTGGATTCATAATAAACCTCTCCCACTGGCTTAGTGAGATAAGGCACATTCTAATTACTTAATTTCAGGTTGTGAACTCGCATTGAGCACAAACCAGCACAGAATCAAATCATGTTTTGACTGACTAATCTGTCAAGCGATACTGAGTCATATTTTAGAGGTTATAATTTGCATGCACTATTTAGATTTACCATAATATGACATGAATAAATAATTTTAACTGTTTCACATAATTTGAAAATCTGTCTGAATTGCAAGAAAGTATTTTATCTCTGTATTATGAAATATATTTCTACTATGTTGTTTTTAATAAATTGATTATACCTAAAAGTAATGTGATGATATCCTTTTACATTTCTCCATTGAATAATATGTTTTACTCTATAAAATTCTCAAAGTATAGTTGCAACATTAGCTAACAAATTAAATGTATAGATTTTAAATGCATCATGGGAAAAGTATATGAGACCAAAATTGCTAAATGTACTATTTCTGTGTGCCCTACCTAGGTTCAAGATGAGTTTGTTTCTAAAATTGGAATAATTTCCATTTATTTTCAATGGCTGACATGACTATTATTCACTATAATAGAAAAAATAATACATGTTAGCTTTTTTCTTTAGTTATTAGTGAGCAACTTTCTTATGAAGCTCTAAATTCTAGCAAATGTTCCTCGGAGCTCAAAATGGACATTATTTTGGCTGAATTACTTAAATCAAGAATATAAATAAGTATTTAAATGGATACCACTTGTAGGGTAAATGTCCTGGTAAATTATTTTCTTTTAATTAATTCTCTTTCCAGAAAAGGTAGTTAAACAAATTTTATTTTTATGAAACTTATGATATTGTATATATTATGCTATGGCTCAGGTTAGACCACAAATAAGTCACATTAAAATCACACTCCTGTATGAACAGAAAGAAGTAAGAGATACCTGATAGTTCAATGAAGTCTTCAACATAAACAGAGGTTGGGAACAGATGTTGAAATTCTCCAAAGAAAATTTAATAACCTAAAGCCTAACCACATTCTGTTCTTGATGTCCATGCTCCATGGTCACTTGATAGAAAAAAGTAATTAGTTTAAATAACATCTTTGAGTACGTTAGGAATTCAGTTCGTCCTTTACAATGAAGTCAGTCATTTCCTTTTTCATCAAACCTTGAAAAAACCCTGTGTTTATTTAATAAATATGAGCAATTTTTTCTATTTCTGCACTGTGTTGAGGACTATACAGAAGAACAGTAAATACACCACATTATCTCTACTCTTCTCTATATTTTACTACAATTCATTTAACTCACATAATAATATAATACAGTTAGGTAGCTCCCTGGAAAACAGATCCAATGGAGTTTACGATTTGCCCAAGTTCACACAATGACAGATTTGGGACTTGAACCCGTGATTTCTGACTATTGGTTGAATGTGTTTTTTATAGGCATTATCTAATGTGAATCCTTACCTACAGAATATGTAATTAAAAATGAAATGCAGAAAGAGGTTTTGGTGACAGAAGCCAGGAATAAAGGAAAGGGGACTTCTGGCCAAGATGGCAGCATAGGTAAGCAAGGCTTACCCCCTCGCACAACCACATAAAAATTACAAATAAAGTATAGAATAACCATCACTTAGAAAAGTCATAAGATCCATTGAATGGAAGTCTGACAACTACAGAATTAAAGAAACCATATCCATCCAGACTGGTAGGCAGGGCGTAGACACAGAATGGGCTGTTCCCACATCCACATGTGGTAGGTAAAAATTTGGGAGGGATATCTCTGGAATGAGAAGTCCTAGCCCTGAACCAGGCACCTTAGCCCAGGGCTCCGGGGCCAGGAAGATAAGTCCCCATAACTTCTGACTGCAAAAACCAGTGGGGACTGAGTAAGTAGAATAAACTACTGGAATCCTAAGCAGTTCCCCTGAAAGAACTCACACATGGATTTACTCAGACTCACTTACTCTGAGCTCCAGCACTGGGGTAGCAGTTTGAAAGCCACCAGTGGCATACAGGGAGGACCTGAAGTGTCTGGTATCAAGGCAAGAGCTGGGGAACAGCTTTCTCCCAGACAGAAAGGCAGGCAGAGGCCACTGTCCCTTTTTTGAGCGCTCCCCCACAGAACCACAGAGCCAGCAGGTGGGTGCCTTACTGAGACTCCATCAAACTTGCTAACAATGTATGCTCTACCCTGGAAATTCCCTGAGACTGTCCCACTCAACTTATGGGCCCACCCAAACTGTTAACAGTGATTTTTCCATATGAATGGCTGGTTCTGGCTCTTGCTTCACAACTTCATAAAACCTCTCAAACAAACAACAGCTGGCCCTAGTAAGTCCCCAACCCTCACCCTGTACCTCTTGCTAAGTGGCCCAGGCCCAACACTAGCAGCAGCCAGCCTAGATTCACAGATTAGCTTTGCCTCAGAATCTCTAAGCCCAGCACAAGTAGCAGCCATCTCATACATTTTATAGCTCATCCTGGGTGGCCCTGGGCAGAACTTCATTCTTGACCTTGGCCTGCACCACCCAGGAAACCCCAGAGCTTGGGCACCCAGTGGACAGCTACAGACCATGTTAGAGCACTATCTCCCTGGCCCTGCCCAGCTGATCCTTCATGGAAGGTGGATGCTGGCGGTCAGTGGTCATAGCCAGTCCTTATAGCTGACAGGCCTGGGTAAATCCCTCCCAATAACCTGCCAACAGCAATAAAGGCTCAACTACAAGAGGAGAGTGTACTCAACCCACACAAATGGTGCACCTTGAGTACCCAGCTTGGGTGATCGGGGAGGCTGTGCCAATGGACCCTACTGGACACCTACTACATTAGGCCACACTACCAAGATAGGGAGTCATAGCAGCTCTATCTAATACACAGAAACAAACACAGGGAAGATGCCAAAATGAGGAGACAAAGAAACATGACCCAAATGAAAGAACAGATCAAAACGCCAGAAAATGAACTGAACAAAATGAAGATAAGCAATCTATCAAATATAGAGGTCAAAACATTGGTTATAAAGATGCTCAGTGAACTCAGTGAGGACATCAGTGACATAAAAAAGACCCAGTCAGAAATGAATGATACACTAATTGAAATGAACAACTTACAGGAAAACAACCGTAGAGTGGAGGAAGCCGAGAATAAAATCAATGATGTGAAACATAAATAAGCAAAAATCAACCAAACAGAACAATAAGAAGAAAAATAATCCAAGAAAATGAGGATAGTATAAGCAGCCTATGCAACTACTTCAAGAGGTCCAATATTCAAATCATAGGAGTGCCAAAAAGAGAAGAAAAGTAGCAAGAAATTGGAAATCTGTTGGAAAAAATAATGAAAGAAAACTTACCCAAATGGGTGAAGGAAATAGACATGCAAGTTCAGGAAGCACAGAGAGTCCCAAACAAGAGGGATACAAAGAAGCCCACTCCAACACACATCATAATTAAAATGCCAAAGGTTAAAGATAAAGAGACAATCTTAAAAGCAGCAAGAGAAAAGCAGTTAGTTACCTTTAAGGGAGTTCCTATAAGACTTTCAGCTGATTTCTCAAAGTAACTTTGCAGGCTAGAAGGGATTGGCAAGAAATATTCAAAGTCATGAAAAGCAGGGACCTATAGACAAGATTGCTCTACCCAGAAAAGCTATTATTTAGAACCAAAAGGTAGATAAAGAGCTTCTCAGACACGAAAAAACTAAAGGAGTTCATCATCACCAACCCATTGTTACATGAAATGTTAAGGGGACTTACTTAAGAAAAAGATCAAAACTATGAACAATAAAAATGGCATTAAATACATATCTTTCAACAACCGTACTTGAACAACAATAAAAAAATTAAAATTAAAAACAAACTAAGCAAATAAGAAACAGAGACAGAATCATGGATACAGAGAGCATTTTGATGGTTGACAGATAGGAAGGAGGCTTGGGGTAATTGGTGAAGGAGTGAGGGAATTAAGTACAAATAGGTAGTTACAGAATAGCCATGGGGCTGTAAAGTACAGTATAGGAAATGGAGTAGTCAAAGAACTTATACATCTAACCCATGGACATGAACAATGGTGTGGGGATTGACTCAGGGAGTGGGGTGATGTTGGGTGGAGGGGACAAAGGGGGAAAATTGGGACAACTGTAATAGAATATTCAATAAAATATAATTTAAAAATAAAATAAAAATAAAATGCAAACATATATGTAAAAAGTTAAGTTGCCCTACTAGAGACAAGAGGAATGGTCTACATTTAATGGATTCTCTTATGTTCCTTTCTGTTGGTTTTACAATTCTATTTTTTGCATTTAAATCTTTAACCCACATAGAGTTTATAAGCTGAAGGAAAACCATATGGTACAATTTTTTAAAAGATTCTGCCATAGACCCAGATTAATTATGTGTCATGAACTGAGGAGTACGATGGTCTGAGTATATGAGGGCTTAAAAAATAAAATAAAGCCATAAGTTTTCAATGAGACATTAAAAATGAATTATAATGAGTGGTCTATATTTATATTACAGGGGTTAAACCATACCCCGGGTAATTATAAATTGGCGATAAAAAGAGCCATAGCAATCACCTTGCGGGTCTATCTGTGTTTGGAAAAAGGGCTCTGAAGATCCAAAAAGTTAATTATCTAATACAGTACAACCAGATGTTAACAGAGCTGACACCAGATGTTAACAGAGCCGTGTTCCAGTACCCAAATAAGTGATTTCTGCCCTCTTCCATTTTATTGATTTATCAGCTCTTTTTCAGCACCTACTATTTGCAAGACACGTGTCAGGTCCTCTGTAGACGGCATAAAGCCTGGTCTCTGTGTCCACTGTTCTTAAAATGCATTCAGGGCAGGAGGTGTAAGGAGGATAAATGGTAATGGAAAAACATACCAAAAAAAGGAATTAAAATATATTCAGAATACAATAATAGGTACACAAAAGCTACAACATAAGAAAGCATATAAGGGACAAACAAGTGGTTAGGTGGCAATTTTGAGTTCAAAAGAGGAAAAATAAAGCCATAGTTAATATTTCTTGCCAGGCACTTTGCTTAATGCTTTACAGGTTTTCTCTCATATACTCCTTACAGTGCAACTCTCTGAAACAATGATCAGCAAATCCACTTACAGACGAGGACATGCTGAGAGCAGCTGAGTAGTACGCACAAGATAGCGTAGCTGCTAAACGCCCAAATGCAGGCAGAGACTTCAGCTATAATAGTAGCTCAAAGGATGACACAATTTTGAACAGAACATGAGAGGTGTACGAGGATATAACAGTATTTGCAGTATTTGTAGTATGAGAAAGTAAAGAAATAGCCTATAGGTGGAGAAAGCAGATTGCAGGTACATCAGGAAAAAACATGTTATTGCAGGAGCGACAAAGTGCATTTCACCGAGCATTATTGGGAAATTAAGATGGAAAGGGATTGACGGGGTCAAATAGCCAAAGAGTTTGTGTCCCAAGTGGAAGCGCTGGACTTCATATTGCAGGCAGTGGGAGATCCTCACACTTTGAGCATAGCCGTGACAGATTCAAACCAGACCTTTACAAACATTAATCTGGCAGGAGATGGAATTTTAAAAAAGAAAAGGAGCAAACGACCCACGGAGGCATTGAAATATTTTGAAATCCAGGGCAGCAGCCTACATGGGAAATAGTAACCAGCCAGATTTGTTTAAGGAGGCCTCATCACCATTAACAACGCGCCAGATTTGCTTTTTACCAGCTATGAAAAAGGCCTCACCTTCCATGTTTGCTTTTGCTCACTGGCACCATTTTCAATTATATTTGTGTTCAATACTATCTTGAATAATTGATGTTGGTTCTTAATTACCCCAAATCTTTTGGTTTTGTTGTAGTGTAAAATTATTGAGGATTGCCCCTGGTCACCAAAAGAGTCACTAAGTAAAACGGAATAATTGGGATACTTACCTAAGATCTGACCTGTATTACATATGTTCCAAATGCTTCCCATTTAGAGGGTTCTCCTGCATGCACCGATTTTTGAGAATTCAGAGATTTATGATAAAGGACATTGTAATCAAGTGCCTGGTAGTCTAATTTAAAGACCAAAACATTCCTGTATAATAACTTTTTTCTTTTTTTTTAATAATTAGTTTATTGTTGTTCAATTACAGTTATCTGCATCCTCTCCCCTCCCCTCCTCCCTCCCCCTCCTCCCCCACCTCCATCCTCGGCCTCCCTCCTCCCCCTTGGTTCTGTCCATGTATCCTCTATAGTGGTTCCTGAAAACCCTTCTCCTTATTGTTCCCTCCCTCCTCCCCCCTGGCTATTGTTAGACTGTTCTTAATTTCAGTGTCTCTGGTTATGTTTTGCTTGCTTTCTACTTTTGTTGATTATGATCCAGTTAAAGGTGAGATCATATGGTATTTGTCCCTCACTGCATGGCTTATTTCACTTAGCATAATGCTCTCCAGTTCCATCCATGCTGTTGCAAAGGGTATAAGCTCCTTCTTCCTTTCTGCTGCGTAGAATAACTCTTAATGTGGAGATCCTAAGAGGATCTGTGGGACTTCTTTTTAACAAGGCAGAAAAGAGTATTAGGTAAAAAAAATTTCTAAAAAGTAAGTGGACTGGACAAGGTAGATCTTTCTAAAGAGTCTCCTCCTTCTTCCATAACCAAAAAAATAGAACATCTATTCTGAGCATTTATCCCCAACTGTATTTTCAATTATGTTACATCAGAAGCTAGAAATTGGCCATGCTGGAGAATATACACCATGGAAATTGGAAAATGCTACAAATTTTGCCATCTTTTTTTCAGAGAAGCAATCTGCCAACAAATTTGTCAATTTGTTACTAGTAATTACATATGTTTTAAATATTTATCATAGAAGACCAAAACTATTAACATTAAAATGGCAATAAATCCACAACTATCAAAAATTGAATCTTAAAAACAAGCTAAGCAAACAAGTAGAACAGAAACAGAATCATAGATATGGAGATCATTTGGAGGGTTCTCAGGATGGGGAAGGAGGAGAATGGAGGGAAAGGTGCAGGGATTAAGAAGTACAAATTGGTAGGTACAGAATAGATGGGGGATGTTAGAACAGTACAGGAAATGGAGTAGCGAAAGAACTTATATGCACGGCCCATGGACATGAACTAAAGCGTGGGGGGGTGGATTGCTGGAAGGAATGGGGGTACTGGGGGTCAAAGTGGAGCAAGTTGGGACAAATGTAACAGCATAATCAATATAACATATTTTTTAAAAAGACTTTTATTCTTGTAAAAAATGCTTGAGAATTTGGCACCTGAAATAGAAATCATAGAGAGGACTTCTGAAACAACAACAAAAATTAGGTATACTTTTGTTTATTAAAGAGCAGAATTCTTTTAAGATTTATAATTTTCCCTTTTTTATAGCATAGCTCAGTGTTTTGCATTCACTAAGTATTTTTAAGGCTATCAATGAAAATTTTCCTTAGCTATAATCATCTAGTTCCGTTGCTCTCAAATATTAAGGTGCATCAGAATCATATAAAGAACTTATTAAACTACAAATTCCTGGGTCTTCCTCTGAGAATTCCTGATTCTGTGGATTTAGGTTGGGATTCAAAAATATGCATTTCTAATAAGACACCAGGTACCACAGTTTGAAAACCATCAGTCTAATGGACATAGGTGTACATATATTCTTTCAAATTAGTGTGTCATATTGCTTTGGATAAAAAAGAAACACATAGACACAGACAACAGTATGGTGATTACCAGAGGGAAAAGGGGGTGGGGGAGGTAGAAGAAGGTAAAGGGGCATAAGTGGTGATATAAGGAGACTTGGGGTAATAAACACACAATACAATATACAGATGCCATATTATAGAACTGTACACCTACATAATTTTATTAACAAATATCATCTTAATAAATTTAATAAAAAAGAAAACCATCAGTCTAATTAAGCATATTTGATTGTCAACTAGAAACTTTATCAGAAGTAATTTTTAACATTTTAAATTTCTAATGAAAATCCTTTTAAAAGTGAGTGGTCTGCATTCTTATTTCAGAGAGCTCACCAGACATAATTTAGTATTTCTTTAATAAAAAATCTCTCTGGGTCATTAAATCATCATTTGGACACCTGTTCTAATTTTTCGGAATGTTAGATAGAACAGAGACTCAGCATATGTGCTGTTTGGAACCCAGGACATGGTGTGTCTACGAGGGCTCCCTGGTAATCTGTAGCTGAACTTACCAGCACACTGTTTTCCTATGAGCTTCCTTTCTTAAGGGTAAAAGCATTCTGCTGTAACTGAGCTAATTAAGATTATACTGTCTATATTTCTAAATGCAAAAGTACCATTTAGTAAGCATAAAAATCCCACACAAATGTGAAAATTGACAACCAAAATGGCAGTGTTTCAAAATCTAACCTTTGTGTCTCTTTCTCTCTCTCTCTCTCGCCCTACTCTCTCCACACACACTGAACGTACCATCTTGAATCTATTTCCATATTTATTATCGCCCCCTTAAGTTGAGCATTTATCTACCTTTCCTATAAATTAACTTTTCTTCTCAAAAGTACAAATATCAATATTTTCCTCTTTGGGATGTTGTATGAACCAAATAACTAATGATGATTTATGTTAAGTAATATTATTGACAACATTTAAATGTATAAAGACATGCTATAATAGTAAATCTGATTTTTAACTGGAAATTAAAATATTTGCAAAACAAATATGGAAGATAAAATAGCTATTAAAATGTCAAGAGACTCTTAAATATCAAGATTCCTATATTAAATGGAGCATGATGCATTCAAAGAATGTGTATTCACTTACTGATAATGCATTTGCTTGTCCCTTCATTAAATTAACACCGAATACCTACTATGCGTGAAGCACTGGCACTGGGGGTACAGTACCGAATAAATAAATACAGAGACAGAGCCTGCTCTCGTAGATCCTGGAGTCCACTGGGGCTTAGAGATATGAATGAAATAATCGTGTTAATGAATATATTATCCTAAATTAAAATAATTTATCTAAAGAAATGAGGTGCTGTGAGTACATAAAAAATGACTGACCTACATTTGGGAGTCAAGGAAATAGTCCCCAAGAAGACAATAGTCTTTGCTGAGATGGAGGAGATTAATAGGATTTAACGAGGTAAAAAGAGAACAGTGTTCTCTTCTTCCCAGAGGTAGGAAGAAGCACACAGGCCCCTGGTCTGTGCGAGAGGATGCTGTGATTTTGGAGGACATGAAAAAAGACCTACTCAAAGCAAACTCCTATTCACGGGAAGAGACTGGAGAGGGAAGCTGAGAGGGAGTGAGCACAAAACGCAAGATAAATCACAGTAACTATTTTACTGTAGTAAGAAATTTAATTACCCCAAGAACACTAGAGAGGCATGGGTGAGTTGGAAGAAGTGAAGCTATAAATACGTTTGCTTAAAATATTGCTATTCTGTAGCCATGGGGACGGAAAGTACAGTATAGAAAATGGAGTAGCCAAAAAACCACACGCATGACCCATGGACAAAGTAGGGGGTGCTGGGTGGAGGAGGGCAAAGGGGGAAAGTCAGGACAACCACAATAGCATAATCAATAAAATATAATAAATAAATATTGCTACTCGGGTTGCTTTGGATATATTGGATGAAATAAAGTATATTATTAAATTAATTTCACTTTTTTTACTCTTTTGACGTGACTACTAGAAAATTTTAAATTTTATATGTGACTCTCACAATTTTTTATCTTTTTAAATTTTTTATTAACTATGGTTGCTATACAATCTCATATTGGTTATATTAGTTTCAGTTGCATGATGTGGTGATTTGACTTTTTAATACCTTACATAGTTTACATAAATAGTGCTATCCTAGAAATTTATTTTTTCAACTTTTTTGAACTAAGCATTTGAGAAAAGCTTTATTGGTAGGGTATCAGAATGCTCTTTCTTATCAGGTAAGCTTTTGAAAAATTCTCAATACTATGAGATCACTAGGTATTGCATATTAAAGATGATCATCAAAAAATGAGACTGTTAAAATGCATAACCTCAATGAACGTAAGAAATCTGTAGTCAAAAAAAAAAAAAAAGCAAGGGACCTTGTCATTAGAATTGATAACTTCATAGGCAATACATTTAACTATTTCATTATGAAAATACAAATCCACTGAGCCATACTCGGTAATGATCATCATACTGACACAGGAGTAATCATGCAAACCCTAATTCTTAACCTGTGAACCACACCACATGAACTTACACACTGAACTCATGTCTCACACTCAGATGCTTAACCAAAGCAGCAGAAAAAAAAAGTTCTAGGATAGCACTGTCTATGAGAAGCCCTATATAAAATGTTTAAGCTTTCTAGTGGCCATGTTAAAAGAAATGTTTGAAAGTGAAATTATTTTAATAATATATTTGCTCTGAGTTAATATTTCCAAAGTTATAATTTCAATGTGCAATCAATATAAAATTGGTTTTTAACCTTTTACGGTTTGTGAGGCCCTTTCATATCCATCATACCTCATGTTGCCATCCCCACAACCCTGTGATGTAGGTACTCTGGTCCCCACGATACATATGAGGAAGCTGGAACTAAGTCAGAGAGCTGAAGTCATTTGCCCAAGGAAAATCACGGAGACAGTGTTGGGTCAGCCCCCAGGTGTCCTGACTCCTGAGACTGTGCTTTTGCCAATGGACAGTGGTTCTCACCCTTGCCTGAATATTTGAATCACCTAAGGAACTTTTTTTTAAAGACTTGTAAGTCAACTACATAGTTAAGTATTTTTAAAGATTTTATTTATTTATTTTAGAGAGAGGGGAAGGGAAGGAGAAAGAGAGGGAAACATCAATGTGCGGTTGCCTCTCACACACCCCCTACTGGGAACCTGGCCTACAACCCAGGCATGTGCCTTAACTGGGAATCGAACCAGCAACCCTTTGGTTCGCAGGCCAGCACTCAATCCATTGAGCCACACCAGCCAGGGCTTCCCCTGAGGAACTTTTTAAATTCCTGATAAATAGGTCACACCCAGACTAATGACAGTAGAATGTCTTGGTGTGGGATTTTACACTCCTTTCCTCAAACTGCCTCTGAAATTCAATGTGTACTTCACTCTCACAGCGCATCTCGATGCAGAGCTCCCACATGGCAAGTGCTCAGTGGCTGCGTGTGATGGCTGGCTGCTGGACTGTACCCACAGTTCTAGAGGGTAGAGGTATCAACATCTTGTTCTGTCTCCATCACTAAACAAGTGATAACCTTGAAAAATTCATTTAAACGCTAAGTGTCATTTGTCACCTGTGATATGGGCATAATACCTATTTTTTCTGCCTGGAAAAGTTATAAGAATAAAATAATACATTTAAATCAAAATAAATATCACATTATAAAAATGAATTTATCTTACTTTATCAGCTGATTTTTATCCCCCAAAATAAACAATGGAAGCATAAGTCTCCACAAGGGTTACTATCACTATACCACCACCACTATTGGTGCTACTGCTTCTCTGGGATGGTTTTCAAAACACACTCCGCGATGTTCAGTGTTCACTAGGTGAAATGAGAACTCACACAAATGTCCCTTATGAATAGAGTTATTATCCAACATTACAGAAAAAGCACGTGCAGGAATTTTAATAAATTGGAAGTATTTAATGATGATTGGGTGTAAATATTGGACAGGTGCCTGGGCCATAGGTACCCTGATCACTTTTATTACCAGATTATTGGATGTAGGCATAGATGATGAAGGAAAGTATGGATAGCAGTACAGAATTTTAATGAACATCAAAACACTCTGAGTTGAAATCACAACGACAAACAGACAATGCTACGGCACGACTCTAGATTTCCACATTTACATAACTGCTGAACGGCAAGTGAAGTTGAATAATGTGCTCAGCACCTGATTTATTCAGCTATTTTAATGCTATTTATTTGAGATAGCAGACTTTAATTCTTTAGTAGGTTATATGCAGCATAGGCGAAACCTAATAAATGGGGTTTCTGACTTGCTCCCTACAACTCGAGTTTGTCACTGTAACCAGTGTTGTGTGTTGAGGGGACTGGGTGTTCTGTCACGGACATTCCTGAGCGCAGTTCCAAAACCCAAGTCCCTGTTCCACGCTGAGTGCTGTGCTAAGATGGATGTAACACCTCGCTACCATCTTTTAAATCTGTTACGAATGTCAAAGTCATTTGGAAGAAAAATAAATTTTGCAATGATGTGTTGTGCTTTGAAACAATGGTGCTGCCGTGAAACATGCCCTCGGAGGTAGAATGACTGCTCTGTGTCCCTAGTGACGGCACTTCCTCGCTGTGGGCTCGCCCCCACATTGCCATGTGACCTAGAAGTCATCATTACTAATGTGGAAAAATCTATTCTTACTCTTTTTCATGGACTTTTTTTATTGTGATGAAGTATACATAATGACATACCATTTACCGTTATAACCATTTTAAGTACGTTCACATTGCTATGCAGCCGTCCACCTCCAGAGCTTTTTCATCTTACACCTGAAACACTAATTCACCATTCCTCTCTATGCCCAGCCCTGGCAGCCCCCATTCTGTTGTCTGTCTGTATGAATGGACTACTCTGGGAACCTCAAGTAACTGAAATCTTACAATAGCTCTTTTTTTTATGACTGGCATATGTTACTTAGCATATCTTCGATGTTAAATCATGCTGTAGCATGTGGCAACATTTACTTCCTTTTAAAACAATAGCATTCCTTCTCCTGGGTGTGTGTGCACACACACCTGCTTGTCCATTCACCCATCAATGAACTCTTGGGCTACTTCCACCTTTCAGCTATGGGGAATAATGCTGTCGTGAGCATGGGCGTGCAAATATCTCATTGAGACCCCGCTTTCAGCTCTCTTGAACATATACAAGAACTAAAATTTATGGAGCACATAGGTTTTAGGTTTAATTTTTTTTTTTAGGAATCTCCACACTACTTTCCACACAGATGTACCATTTTATGTTTCTGCCAGCTAGCTATGCACATCCTTGCCAAGAATCATTATTTTCTGCCTTTCGGATTGTAGCCAGACTAATGGGTGTGAAATGGTATCTCACTGTGGTTTTGATTTGAATTCATTCCTTTACTCTCAAACCTCAGTGCTTTTATGACTGACTTCGGTCAATAAAATATTAGTCCAGCAATGCAGGAACAAGCATGAAAAAGCACTTATGTGTGACTCTCGCCCTCCGCCGATAACATAAAAAAATGTGCTCTGGTTCACGTGTTAGAGAAGGGGGCTTGGGGAACAAAGCCCAGTTGCTCAGGTAATTCCAGGTGCAAGGTGAGCAGAGCTACTGCACTGATTTGCTCTGACTGCAAAGGTATGAGTGAGCCCAGATGAATGAGCCATGCCCTGTTCAAACCAGAGATGCCTCGAAGTCTTGAGGGTAAATAAATGTTTTTGTTGCTGTTGTTTTCTTTCCAGCATTATTGTGGGAAGATGAATAACTGAAATACAGTCCATTAAGGGAAATCAATGAGTAAATTATTGTGTGAAAGTCAACTGCTACATAATAAATCAAAATAGAAGCATCTGCGTGGGAAGAATATACCAAAAGGGAAGATCAATTCAGTCACTAATGCCATAGTACAGCACAGCAGACCAGTCCAGTGGGGGTGGATGTACGTTTCCTATCTGTACCCACTCTGCTAAACCACAGCCAGTGTCCTTTGCTTCAGAAACATTTTCCAAGAATCCATAGGCAGAGAAAGCCAAGAACCAAGGGCATTGGTTAGTATGGATGTAAGGTCCAGAAACGTATAAATCCAGGCATGACAGTTTTCTCATGGTTAAATGGCCTTGGTGACATTCTTGCTGGCTACACAATTTCCTTTTCACTTAACCCCCTTCTTGTGCCCTGAAGTCATCTTATGGGCACTTCCATTTTACACTTCACCTATTATAGGTCTGTATGTGAATGGCCTGACCTCTGTCAACATTTGAGTCAAAACTCTGACCTGGAATTTTAACCTCCCCTGGTTTCTTCTCATATTTCTTGGGAATATGAGCATGCTCCTTGGGAATGCAGCTTTTCAGAAAACAGAAATGAAACATGACTTGGATATTGTGGATGTTATGCCTACTTTCCTACTGAAGATGGATTTATTTCACCATGAAAACTCAAAGTCTGAGGATTTTAAACAAAGTTACAGCTTTTCCCCCTTTGGTTTCTTTCTCTACTTTGGGCAATATTCTCACTGTTGTCATTATCATCATTATTTTCATTACTCATGAAATGAGCCATAAAGCGTGTTCAAGTGGAAGCCAGGGGAACTGAGTGCCAATTTCTGTCCTGTGATCAATTTGCAATGCCTTGCTGTTTTGGTCCTAACTGGGAGAGCTGACAACATCTCAAGGCAAAAAGCCATTGATTAATCTACTTTTTCAAAATAAAGACCTATCCCCACAAAATTTGTTATTCCTGACTCATTACATCCTTGTATGTAGTTGTTTAGTCCAACGACATTATTTTCATAGATCCCCTTTCCCAGCAATGTTAGAGTGCACAGATACCATAGGAATTTTATTAAATGCACTTAACTGAGATGAGTTTGCCAAGGGGATACTCTGTTTCATAATAAAAAATAATCAGAAGCAAAAGGAATAAAATCTGGTCCCAGTTTTCCTGTAACAATGCCATTTCAAAGATAATTATTCAGTTGTTATAACTTATGTCCTGGGAAATATGTTTAGACTATCATTTGACATGTAAGAAAAAAATCTGATTTATCTCATCTTAATCCATAAGCAACAATTTCTAACCTGGGGAACACAAGCCACCAAGGAGACCACGGAGAGTATTCAGGAGGTTGGTGAACATGGATAAATAAAATTATCTTCTGGTTTTCCCATTAACCTGTAACCGATTTAGCCTTTCCTTCCATCATAAATGTAGGCAACAAATTCTGGTACTGTTACCAGAACCTGTGGCCATGTCATCAAGAGAAATCACAGATACTGTCCTATTATGTCAGAGTTGCTGCAAATTATTCAAAATATCTTTTATGTTCACCACTACTTCAAAGTCAAGGTAATATGTAGGTAATAAGAGGTCCTAATATTAAATATGTTGAAGAAGTATATATATTACTTGTTTTTATTACATTTTTAGAATTATATTTAAACATAATAGGTTTCCTTTAGACTTAGGTGTTTTGTGTTATATTTACATGCCATAAAAATTCCTATCAAGCTCTGCTGACCAGAAATATATTCACTGGGAGCAAGTGCTTATTGAACTTCTTAAAATAGACAGAAGGCATCACATTGAGAATGAAATTTGATGAGTCACTGACAAAAATCTTTGTGTAGGCAGCCCTCAGAAAAACTAAATTCAGCAATATTCGAGGCAGTCCCCCTAATCCTCTCTGAGCTCAATGCCCTTGTCCAGCCTGTGCTGTTATCCGAGATCCCTTTGGACGGCAAGCAGTTTTCCCTTCTTTCCTCGCAGTTCTCAAATGCCAAGACTTTGCCCAGTACTCCGTTGAAACCAGGCCTCTGCTCTGAGTAACAAGAACTGGTCAGGGTTTTTAGGTTCAATGCCTTACTGGACAATAATTCACATGTTAACAGAACTTCGGTGGAGACAGCCTCTTAACTGATTACAGAAAATGCTTGAATGTGATGGAAAGAGAGTCGACACCCTTTACAACTGGGAGTTCATGAGCTCAAGCATCACTATAAACCTGTACTTCCCAAAACTCTAGAAAAGGTCAGGTTCTCAAATGAGTATAACAGGTTGTATTTTAGAACTGAATTCCCAGGTTTGAGTTAGACTAGGGAAATCAATTCTACGCCTTTGCTGAATTAGAAAATAATAAAACACAAAAGTTTTTTTGAACACACCTCTGAGACCCTGTGAAAGTAGACTTGTTTGAACTAATATTCCCAAACCCAGATGTTTTCCAAAGTTCTACATGTTTGCATGTGTCTTTGACTTAATTTAATGGGTCCCATTTCATCCCCTCTTCTTGAATCTGGATATTTGAATTAACATATATTCACTTTCAGTGAGACTCGCAGCATATGATATGAAATATCACAAGGTAGCAACTGATTTTGCCAAGTTTTGTTTCTCTCTCTCTCCATTCCTTTGTAATCTAGGGCACCCAGTTAAATGGGTAGAGGAAAATTTTAAGTTGAAATTGGATAGGTTAAAAAAGTTATATTCAGATTTCTCTGCCAGCCTCAAGGGAAATGTACTAAGGATCACACTGAAATGTATTCAGACACTTCCTGAGTTTTTTTTATATTTAACTTCCTTTAGACTCAAAGCAAGAACACAGGGAGTCCACCTCCACTTCCTAGTCTCTTAGCACATTTCATAAAGGAGGAAAGAGCTGATGGAACAGTTAGAATTTGTAGCAATTCTAATTATGTGGGACACTGAAATAAGATTAGCAACAACTGAAATGCTGAGAAGCAGACAACATCCTCAGAAACAGGGGTGAGAAAAGTTGTACCATCGGAGATGTAAGAATGCAGGTTTCTTCCCTACTAAATTATAACGGGGAGATTGACATTTAGTGCACAGTACAGGGTAGACTTGAAGATAGTGGATGCTCTTTTGTCAGGGAATAAATCTTCAACCTTTTCTGAACTGAACAACTTCCAGGGTGGAAAAAAAAAACAAAACAAAAAAACCAAGCACCTCTAAAGCATGAGATTCACATAAACTCTAAGGCACTCAGCAAGGAATAACTGCAATGTCCTTGCAGGAGGAGCCTGTCATTATTCCACTCGGTCACAACCAGCGCCCCCTCCTGGCAGGCCACATCATCGTGCAGTTTCACATCTAGGATCAACATAACAAATGTGCATCAGATGAATCTAAACATCTTAACATACGGGTAAATGCCCGTGTGAACAGTGATACCTCTGAAAAATACAAATTAGTAAGACTTTCTTCTAGGGGGAAAGTATTCGCTCCACTTGGCTCTTTTATATACTTTCTGCTCTTCCCTTCCCCAAATCTCATTTATCTGCCAAGTATTTTTATCTAAAAGCTGTTGGGATATGCAAATGAAATTACATTTGAAACTGCTTGCAAGGTCAGAGAACTAGTCCTGAGATTCTGGCAAGGTCTCTGCCCTTTGTTCAGTTAGCTCAGCCACGGCCTGAAAGTCAACCCGGTGTCAGAGAAGGTACGTAATGCCCAGCTATGTGAAACGCAGCTGAACAGCATCAGCTGCCTCTGAGACCGCAGGGAGCCACAGCCATGATGAAATACAACTCCTCGCCTAAGGGGAAGGTTGAGGGTGGGAATTCAACTATTCAACAACATGTGTCAGCTGAATCTACAGGTCAGAGCAGGGTCAAGTTTGCCAGTGAGTGTCTCCTTAAATTCTGTACCTTCAGTACCTTGCTTGCTGCACCAGCCCTGGATTAAGTAGTGAGATAATTTCACCACCTTCTGTATTAGGATGCACAGCATACAGGAAATCAGTATTTCTCTAAGTGTGGTTTGTAGTCCTGAATCAGAAATGCCTGCAAAACCTAGTAAAACTGGGATTTTTTTTATACCTTATCCTTGACCTACTGAGGTAGATGTTCATGGAATGAGGCCTCAAATCTTCATTTAGAATCACTCGGGGCTATTCTGATGCATTCTAAAGTAGATCCTCAGATGCAAAACAATGGAACTGGACCCCAACTTACACCATAGAGAAAATCAACTGAAAATGCATTAAAGACTTGAATGTAAGACCTGAAACCAAAAAATCCCTAGAAGGTAAACATAGGGGGGTAAGCTCCTTAACATCAGTCTTAGCAATGATTTTTTGGATTTAACACCAGAATTAAAGACAACCAAAGCAAAAATAAGCAGGACTCCATTAAACTAAGAAGCTTCCAGGTCAGCGTTAGCTCAAGTGGTTTCTTCACCATGGCAGACACTAAACTAAAAAGCTTCTGCAGAGCAAAGGAACTACCAACAAAATGAAAAGGCAACCTACAGAATGGGAGAAGATATTTTCAAATTATGTATCTGATAATGGGTTGATATTCAAAGTACATAAACAATTCAAGTATGCCAACACTTGGCTATTGCATATAATTTGAAAATATTTCCTCCCATTCTGTAGGCTGCCTTTTTATTTTGTTGATGGTTTCACTTATAAGAGGAATCTAATGAACAAAAACTAATGAGCAAAACAGAACCAGAGACACAGAAATAAGGAACAGACTGACAGCTGCCAGAGGAAAGGGGAAGGGTGGAAAGAAGGGATAGGGATTAGTCAAAGAACAAGTATGAGTGACCCATGGACATGGACAATGGTGTGGGGAATGAGTTTGGGAGCAGAAGGCAGGGGGCACTGGGGCTAGACAGAGGAGGGCAAAGAGGGAAAAAAATCAGGACAATTGTAATAGAATAAACAAGAATTAAAATTTTTAAAAAAAATTCAAACAATTCAATAGGAAAGAAATGGGCAGAGAAATGGAAATGACATTTTTCCAAAGAAGACTTACACATGGCCAACAGGTACTTGAAAAGGCAGTCAACATTACTAATGACCAAGAAAATGCAAATGAAAACCACAAGGAGACACCATCACCCCTCACCTTTTAGAAGGACAGTTGTCAGGAAGACAAGGGACAAGAAATACTGGCTACTAACAAAGCCATATTGGCGGGAACATGGAGAAAAGGGAACCTTCCTGCACTGCTGGTAGGAATGGAAGTTGATGCAGCAGCTGTGGAAACTAGTACAAGGTTTCCTAAAAAAAAAAAAAAAAGAAAAGAAAAGAAAACTAGATCTGCCATATGATCCAGCAATTCCACTTCTGCATATTTATCCGAAGGAAAAAAAAATTGGATACTGAGGAGGTATCTGCACTCCCATTATTCACAATAGCCAAGCTGCAAAAACAATGTAAGTATCCATCACTGGACTAATGGACAAAGAAATGTGATACTGATGAATCAGGAGAAGGAAGACAAGCACGCAATTACAACAGGGATGCACCTCGAGGCCATTATGCTAAAGGAAATAAGCCAGACAGAAAGAGACAAAAACTATGTCACTTGCTGGTGAACTACAAATAAAAATTCAGTTTTAAAAAGTCAAACCCACAGTAACAGAGAGTTAACGATTGGCTGCCACGGAGAGCTGGAAGAAGAGAAAAATAGGAAGAATTGGTAAAAGGGTACAAACTTTCAGCTATGAGTAAGGTCTGAGGATCTCATGTAACACATGGTAACTGTAATTAATAAAATTGTTTTATGTTATTAAAATTTGCCCAAAGAGTAGAACCTCAGTGTTCTAACTGAAAAAATTAAAATAAAATAGAGCCTCGGCACTTCTGTGTAACTGAACGGCTTACCAAATGAATGAGCGGAAAGCAAGCGGAGGCTTAGGCAGTGGTTTGGGAGTTACTTGCACTCTGGTCATTTTTCCTGAACACAAAGAAAAACCAGCCAGAAAGCAGTAAAGTAAAATGTCTGCATGTGGATTTACCTGTTTACCATGTTGCTTTTCTTAATAGCCTAGATTCTAACAACTTCAAATAATTTTGTGTGGATGTATTCATTTTAATCTGAAATGTTATTTTGTAATAGATAATAGCAAATGTTGCTACTTCTCAGGTAGCTAAATTATGAACAAATGACAGTTGAATTTCTTAACTTTTATGAATTTACATTTTTTACCCCAATATTTTACTAGCCTACTACATTAGCATAATATATACTCTTAAAAACTTAAAAGTCTAAGAAATCATATACGCCCTTAAAATAGGGGCACAAAATAGGATACAAGTTTCATATCATTCTACAGAACGCAAAGGAGTGTACTGTTTCCCTACGGGACAAAAGGTATCTTTGAATCAATCTAAACAGAAGAAACACTTCTATTTAGGAAGCTGAAATAATCATAAGGACTGGCATTATCAGACTTTCGATAGTGGGAAACGCCTATATCTGTGTTTTATAGATTTGCATATTTCTGCAGTGAAAGGAAGTTTTGTTTCTCTGTCTTGAATTCATTTTTGTTTTTACATAATATACAACTCCCGTGGGCCTAGCAAAGCCTTACTCAATAGACAGTCTCTGTATTCCATCTATTACAGCAGTGATGATGATATGAAGACATATTTTAGTACTAACAAAGCCATATCGTAGGCTCAGTAGCTAAAGTGGTGGAGCAGAATGACCCACCAAGGTACAGTTTTTGAGAAAATATTGCCGAAGAATGTGCAGCTGGGGAAACAGAGATTGTTTCCGCGTCTTAGTTGAACAATGGTTATAGTACTTTGGGGGAATTTCTGGATAGTGTTTTGGAATTTGGGGTTTCTGTGCATGTGGCAAAAGCTTGTTCTGTGTTTTCCAGGAACAGAGGCCTAATTTAAGGAGCAGTAAACCAGGGTGACAGTTCCTAACGAAAGGCGACCCCTTCGTTTTTCTCACCCAGTCACTAGCTCCATGCGTGTATCACACGATGACAGACCTTCCATCCTTCCCTTATTGTTTCATCCCATTGCCTTCCCCAGGGCACACTGAAAATTACATTTAATTTCAGTTCTCTCGTTATTTATAGTGATTAAGTAGATATAACCCACATATGATTATTCCTATTTAGAGGTGATACATGGAGGTTTAAAATGGTGCACAGGCAAGAAGGCACAAGTTTTGGCATCAATGAACACATTAACATCCATTAACATGCTGTGCGACTCTAGGCAAGTTATTTCACCACTCTGTTCCTCAGAGATATCCCATCTAAAAATAAAAATGGTGTTCTGTGTTACTGGTAGGACAATGCTTCTTAAATGTAAATATATCCCAATGTCCTGGACAGTCTAGTAAAAATGCAGATTCTTGAGCACCTCTTCTAAGACTCCAATTCAGCAGTCTGCCCCAGGCTAAGGAATCTGCATTTTAACCTAGCACTGGCGGGTAATTTCAGTATCAAGGGATCACATTTTGAGAACACTACTGAGGTATTTTTCAATTCTTGCAACTTAATGAGACACACAGAATTTGATCTCTGCTTGTAAAATATTTTGATATTTAAAGCCAGTGCACGATGCACAGCTTTTGTACATGGAGCGCAGGTAAGTTAGAGATGAACATGTCTTCTCCTAACAAGGTCAAGGAAGCCATTTTTTTCCCAACAGAATGTCTCTCTTTCTCTTGTCTTTCTCCCTTTCTTCCCTAATTTGCTTCCTCCATTTGAATTTGCACAAATTAAATGTCCATATGTTGAAATTCGCCTGCTTTATCTTCTCAGTGAGTTCTTGAGACTCTGCAAACTTAAAACTCCAATTCTATAGCAATTCACTTTTTGTTTAACAAACTTCCAAGAAAAACTCACAAATATGATAAGGCCACTCACAAATTAAATGAAAGTCAATTCACTTTGACTCTCATCCAGCTTTGATTGTACAATAAACATTAAAGAATCATTTAATAAGTAAAAGTGTCCATCATTTTGGAAGAAAATACCATAAAGTAGGGCCACTACACTACAAGTGGATTCCTAATTTTTCCAGAAGGAAAAGTTTATTAACCCAAGTCTCAGACAGAGGTCACACTCTTGAGAAATTAACTGTGGCACTGGGTGAAGTTTACTCCCTTTGAACAGGTAAAGTCAGAGTTTCTTCCTTACTTATAGATCAAAATGCTTGAGCAGTATTATCAAAGAATAAGAAAAAGCCAGACGTGAAGAGCGGGGAAGATATTTAGGGAAACAATAGAATGTTACACACATAAATTCCTATTGTTCTCCTTTACTGCGCATCTCTTCTCCCAACTTTCAATTTTATGCACTTAGAATAAATTTAATCTAGCTCATCTCTACAGGAAAAAAATAAAACTCAATGTATTCTTTACAGATTGTCATTTATCAATGTTATAAAGAGCTTTTAAAGCATTTAATAAGAACAGAATTTTTTGTTTTCTTTAGTAAATCAAGACGTCTGTACAGGTATTTGAAAGTAACAATTTACATTTTATTAACTTAGCCACACATTTGATTGCCCATGCCCAAACATGAAATTTGTATTTCCTTCACCAAATTTTTAAGTCTTAAAACAGGATATAAAGTGATAAATGAGGAATAAACTGCTTTTCCTATAAAAGATGTTAGAGACACTAAGGGAAGAAATAAAAAGAATTAACAAGATGGAAAATGATTGTTTTTTTTTAATCTGTATTTTGGTATAAGTAAGAGATTGTTTTACTTATTTTTCAATTGTGAGCTATTTTGTGCATAGAAAATAGCATATATAATATTTAAAGTTTGCTGGATGTATGGCTAATACATCTAACAAATAATGATAAAAGATAATGATTAAATAATGATAAAAGAGGCACCTAACACTCAGAACCCAGGTGAGGGGAGAGAGCCTTACAAGTATCTTGAAGAACCCTGGATGCTTTGTCTCTGGACAGAGCCCATCCTCATCCCCAGGGCAGGGGTGTCAAATTCATTTTCACTGGGGCCACATCAGTTTGCAGTTGCCTTCAAAGGAATGGATGTAATTTCAACTCCTTAACAGTTAAGGACTAGTTACATTTATACAGTCCTAAAATTATTTCGGCCCTTTGAAGGCAACAGGGAGGCTGATGTGGCCCTCGGTTAAAATAAGTTTGACACCCCTGCCCTAAGGGTACTAAATTTCATTTCATCATTATGTGATTTTCCTTAGACTTGGTCTACAAATGGACGTCTCCATAGTCAGAAAGCTTGGTCCTGCGTGATTTAAAGACTTAGCAATATGGAGACTCCTGCTGACAGTAGTTTAAACAAAGGAGGGAATTCACTAGGAGAGCATAATGGTATCCTGGGAAAGACTACAAATAGGGAACCAGGAATTCTTCCTCTCCCTTTCTCATTGATCATTTTCTCTGCAATAAGCTTAATGTCACCCTTATTGTAACCAATTTTCTGCTATTTGTTTTTGTTTGGTTTGTTTTTTTTTTTCTTAGTGTAGGCAGCAGCCAACAGCAACAGTGTTTATATATTACATATTCAGCCAAACAAAAAGATGCTGATCTTGCATTTTTCTAACCCAAATGCAAACTCTCCTGGAAAGGACTGATGTGAAGTCTTTGGTTTACATATCCACCATCCAACGAACCCTCTGTGGTTAGAGAGCAGGAGTCATGCTGTGCAAACAGAGCAGCCCCCTCTGGTCCATGCAGATGGAGACAGACAATTGCCCAATCCCGAAAAGGAAGCAGTCCTCAATAAGTTTAGCACACTGAGAAGACCAGGAATAGCCACTCATTCTGACTATAATTTTTTAAATATTAATATTGTCTGATCTTTAAGCATCAGCATCGGATAGTGAAAAGGCCCCTACTAGGGAGGTTAAAAGACCTTGTTTTCAGTATCTAGTGAATCAGCTGGGAAAACTCAGAAAAGTCACCATATAGTAAAGGGATCAATAAAAATAGTGTTACTTTGTTGCTTTAAAGTTTTATAATTGAATCATTTTAATGAGTTAAATTCCATAATATGTTGATGGATATATATAAATTATTTCTTTCTTGGCTTCTTAATCTATGCTAACATGTTATGTTTCTACAATAAATGACTAAGTTCAAACATGAATCCCTTGTTTAGAGAGATGTCAAAAAGGAGAATTTGTTTTTCCTCCAAATTTAAAGAAAAATAAATATTGAGCATGACCTTGATATTATGAAACTCTTACTTTATCTGATGTACTGCATGGCTGCAAAAGGTCAAGTTTCAGAGAAAGACATTTTTCTTGCCTCGTCTGACCTAACCTTCCTTGTGAGTGGCCATTCCCGTGGTGACAGCCCCTGGCAAACTGTGACAGTACCGTCTCCTATTGCAGTGCCTCTCCCTCCTGACAGGCTGTACCTGCTTTATCCTACGGGTGGCCTCTTTCTGTCATAAACCTCCTCCCCTGGATGGCAGTTTGGGAAACAGACACCACTGCTTCAGGTGTCTCCCACCAAGGGAAGCGGCAACCCACTGAAGTCGCACCCACGTGGCACACTAATGACTGTTCCCCAAACAAACCTCGAAAGGTGCTAATTACCCACAGGCCCATGGTGCTCGAGACCAGGTAGGTAACAGACTGTAGGTCATACAGACAGCAAACATATTAATGTAAAAAAAAAGTAAGTAGTGTGTCAACAATTGTCCTGCAGTAATGGAAGCTAGATTCGTACTGAGAAGGATGAGTAAGGGAGCTCAGGCTTCCCTTTCTTAGCAACTGCCAGATACCAGGTATTAGGTTGCACTGTTCAAATGAGGTATCTCATTTAATCCTGTAATAAAATGCCTACTTTTAAAATAAAAGAGGGAACCTTGGAGAACTGACATGTATTTTGTAAAAATTACAAAGAAAACAAAAATCTTGTTTAGTGTAAGTTTCACAAACTCACGGAATATTCACAGAAACCAAGCAGGTAAAAACAAATGAATAAATTATGTGTGTACTTGCATGTTAAACAAGAAGATATGTTGTCTGCCTCTAAAATTAAAAGGAAACTGTCTCATGGAAACTGTAATTGAAAAACAAACTTTTTAAAAAATTATTGGTAGAAATTGCAAAAAAAAAGTACATTCTCTCTCAAGCTTACAGTACAGTATTAATAGCTACAGTATAATCTTAAATGTTCTCATGACAACAAAGGAAAAAGAAAATGATAATAACATGACATGATAGAGGTGTTAGCTAACCTATGGTAATAATCATTTTGCAACATGTAAGTATATTAAATCGACATACTGTACCCCTTAAACCTACACAGTATTATATCTCAATTACATCTCCATAAATCGGAGTGGGGGAGAGTACATTCTCTTCTTTTTCTTGAAAATCCCCATCCTCTAGATCAATCTCCCCCTCCCCCCCACAGGCACAGATAAAAAGTTCTCCATTATAAGAGAAGCCACAACGAAAGAAAGGATCACTGCTTATTCACACAGCTTTGAAGTCAGGGCAACAAGAGATAAGGCTAGAAACTATGGCAACCTGTAGAAGGCGTGCCCCGAGTAAACACACTTCGACACTACTCACTCTCCAGCTGATAGGTCCCCTGGGAGTGCAGACTCAGTGTGGCCAGACCTCATGTTTCAAGGGAAAATGCAAGAATGGATTTTTACCTGAAATCTTCCAATTTTTAAATGCTTGCACAAACACTTTAAAATCAGAATACATAGTCCAAATAAAATATACCCGGCAACCATTATTTTTCAAAAATGCAGTAAATCAAAAAGACTGGATTAGGAAAACCTGGATCTGAAACCTAGCTAAGCCACATAACTGCGAACTTGGCTTCTCCAGCTGTTAGCTTCCTCACTTGCAAAATGGAAGTAAAAAAGTATCTGTAATAGGATCATTCAAAAGATTACATGCGATAGTGAACTTAAAGCCCTGGGCACACAGTAAATAATCCATAGATGTTAGCTAAGATTTATGCTCAGTAAATGAATCAGGATTTAAACTAAAGTTTACCGTACTCCAAAGCTATGCTTTCTCCATTATGTTACCATTCTCTTTGACAAGCTGAGGATTCTCAGTGGTGTTCAGGAACCTCTGGTTTTGTTCCATAACACAGGTGCTTGGACCATCCTATAATTGTGATTACCTCAAGTAACTAGCACACTCAGAAAGCTAACCATTGTGTTTGGTCTCCAGTAAGAGAACACCTGACTCAACTGGCTTAAAAGATAAAGGGACATGATTAGCTCACATGTCTAAAAAGTTTAGGCTCAACTGTGTCACAAAAGTTGTGTGTGTGTGTGTGTTCCTTATCTCACTCTGCCTTACAGAATGATGATATATTCCTAAAACTGGCTTATATTGTGGCCTTTTTATGGAATAATGATTCTAATATTAACTATGGTCTCGATCAGGGATTTCAAACATTTTTTACCACATGGCACACAAACTAATTACTAAAACTATGTGGCACACCAAAAAATATATATTTTTGCCAATCTGACAAAAACATAGGTATAATCTTGATTTGATTTACAAAAATTAATAGTAGTAATTACCTACCTTTTTCACTCCAAAGTGACTTTTTAAAAAATCAAGTGCCTATACTGGTAAATAAGGATTTTTGGTGCCAAAAATTAGCCAGTCAAATGCAACCTTATTATGCAAGGTGACCAATAAGATGCAACTCTATTGTATAACCTATGTATTTATGGTTCAGGACAGGGCATTCGCACCAGAGGGCTCTTGCTGTATTGGCTGCAGTCATTTTTTATTTGACAGTCTAAGGGAAAAGAGGTCAGAGCCTCTGACTAAATAGTCAGGCATTGCATGTTATCAAAATTCTTGTAGCACACTGGCTGAAAATCACTAGTTTAGCTTAAACTGATACGTCACACAACAAAAAGGTTGAAAGGAGCCAATTTTTGTGCTTAAATTAGAAACTGAAAATTGATCAATATTAATTTATCTGGAAATAATAGCTTTTTTGAACTATGTCACTGTCATTATATGTATAGTTCACTGGAGAATGCAGATTTGAAGAGGATATATGTAGCTGCACAACAAATAATCTTTGCAGTACTTTTTACCACTGATTCGATCAGTTTGTTGGATGTTATTTATCAAAGTATCATAGCACCTATCACATCAGAGGTAAATTTCTTAGAGCAGTGTGAAAACTTTTTTTAACAGATAGCACAAGGTTTCTTTTTTTGTGGAGAGGACCAGTTTTGTGGAGCAAAATGCATTGAAAAGAAAGTGAATTAAGAGAAAGTGCAGGGGTTTTAGGTTGGCAAAAGCAAAGACAACAAATGAAATACCTAAGATTCTCCACACTAAAAATAAATAAAGCACTAAAAACCAGTAAAGTATTCTCTTTTGTTTACCTTTAATTACTTAGAGAATTAAAAGTGGGTAAAGGGAGAAAATGAAGGAGAGAGAATGAGGGGCAAACAGGCCATGGAACATGGCCAGGGATCCCAGAGTTCAATTTACAGAAAGCAGCTAAAGGACCTCTGAAACAGGAGTTTCTTTCCCTGGCTGGTGTGGTTCAATGGATTGAGTGCTGGCCTGCAAACTAAAGGGTCACTGGTTCAATTCCCAGTCAGGGCTCATGCCTAGGTTGCTGGCCAGGTCCCCAGTAGGGGGCCACGTGAGAGGCAACCACACATTGATGTTTCTCTCCTTCCCTTTCTCCCTTCCTTCCCCTCTCTCTAAAAATAAATAAATAAATAAAATCTCTTTTAAAAAGGAATTTCTTACCACAAATTTTAAGTTATATATTTCTTTAGTATAAAACTTTTCATATATTCAAAAATTCAGGAAAACCTAGACACGAAAATCCGTTACATAAATGATTTGGTGAAAAGTGAGGGGAAAGGAGCATGGTACCAATTTTTGGGACCATGTAGTGTGAAACAGAGAGAAAGGCAGAATGGACAATCCCAAAACTGACTGTCTTACTCATCAGAGAGGTAGTCTCACGCATCTCAAGGGCTTACAGTAGTGCCTGGTACATAAGGGGTGAATGAATAAATTAATGAATGAATGGTGAATGGATGTTTGGATGGATGGATGAGTAAAAAACTGCAAAGGCAGCCATGATTTTTGAGAAGGTAAGTCCCCTGGGAACCATAAAAATCTCAGAGACATGGTCATACAGTGATTAGAGTATGAAATGAAGTTTCAAGCAATTTTATCAATCTTTTTTTTAATAAATGTTTTTTTTATTTTGTTTTGTTTTTTAAGATTTTATTTATTTATTTTTAGACAGAGGGGAAGGGAGGGAGATAGAGAAGGAGAGAAACAGCAATGTGTGGTTGCCTCTCACATGGCCCTCACTGGGGACCCGGCCTGCAACCCAGGCATGTGCCCCAACTGGGAATCGAACCAGGACCGCTTGGTTCCCAGCCCACACTCAATCCACTGAGCTACACCAGTCAGGCAATTTTATCAATCTTATAAGTCAATAAAACACAGATTAACATTGTTCACATCTAGATTAACATCTAAGACTTTTTAAATTTTATTTTACAATTAGAGTTCCACTCAATATTATTTTATATTAGTTTCAGGTGTTCAGCATAGTGGTTAGACAACTGTACAATTTACAAAATGATACCCCAGTAATTCAAGTACCCGCCTGGCATATTAAATTTATTGGGGTAACATTGGTTAATGAAATTAGGTAGGCTTCACGTGTACAATTTTGTGATACATTATTTGTATATTACATTGGATGCCCCACCCCCCAAGTCAAATCATCCTCCATCACCATAAATTTGATCCTCTTTACACTTTACTATCTCCCTCCCACCCCTCTCCCATCTGGGAGCTATCATCCTGTCTAAGACTTTTAAAAATCAAAGTTTCAAAAATAACTACTACTACAAGGTTTTCCTTTTTTCTTAAAGTATCTTCTTTTGTTTGCCTTTAATTACCTGTTGTACAGAGAATCAAAGGGCTTTTAAAGTCACTACTCAAATTAATGTCAAAAAATAATTTATAACTCCTGGAAGAAAAACATCCTGAAATAGGTTTTATAGACATTCTACTTTACCCAAAAGCTTCTCCATCAATGCTTATTTCAAAGTATTACAGGGTTAAACAAAAGGAATTACCTTAAGCTCTGATTGGGTGGCTCAGTTGGTTGGAGCATCTTCCTGTACTCCAAAAAGATTGAGGGCTTAATCCCAGGTCAGGGCACATAACTAGGTTGTGGGTTCAGTGTCTGGTTGGGGTACATATGGGGAGGCAACCAATCAATGCCTGTCTCTCACATTGATGGAACGGGCCCTCCCGCCCCCCTTCCTTCCTCTCTCTCTAAAATCAATAAACATATCCTCAGGTGATGATTAAAAATATAGAGGAAGAAAGTACCATACAACTCAGTGGTTTAAATCAGTCATAAATGTATATTACCTCATACTTTCTGTGGATTGGAAAGGGGAGCTACTGAGCCCAGTGATTCTGGCTTGAAGTCTCACATGAGGTTGCAGCCACCGAGCTGGCCAGGTTTACAGTTTTCTGGAGACTTGAACAGGGCTGGAGGATTTGCTTCCAAGACAGTTCACTCACGGAGTGGCAAGCTGCTGTCTCTTGGCAGAAGGCCTTAGTTCCTTACCACCAGGACCTCTCCATAGGCTGCTTGAGTGCCCTCAGAACAAGGCAGCCAATTTCCACCAAAGCAAATGATTCAAAAGAAAATAAGGCAGAAGCCACAACATCTTTTATGACTTGCACTTGGGAGTGACACAGCATCACTCCCACCACACTTTGTTCACTGGAAGAAAGTCACTAAGGTAAACCCATAGTCAAGAGAAGGAGATTAGGCTCCACCTTTTGGAGAGAGGAGTGTCAAAGATTTGGGGAACATATTTTAAAACTACCACAATTACTATAAATGAAAGAATCTTAAGTATTCAAAGATTTAGAAGTACAAATTGGTCATGAGGATGTAAAGTACAGCATAGGAAATACAGTCAATAATAATATAATAACTGTGTATGGTGTCAGATGGGTATGAAATTTATCAGGGTAACCACTTCATAAATTATATAAATGTCTAATCATTGGGTAGAAAACCTGAAACCAATATAATACTGTACATCAACTATAATTAAAAAATTAAAAACAATATTTAAAGTTAAAAAAGAATTTTTAGTTAGAATGCTATATTTTAAAAGTATGCCGTACTTCGATAGTACAATTTAATAATTTCATGACCTGCTATTTTTAATATTACTGTAATAAATCCTTCTCAGACCTAGTCAAGAGTGTTTTTTTAGAGAAGAAGGAAGAGGTGGAGGGGGAAGAAGAGGAAGAGGAGGAGGAAGAGGAGGAGGAGAGAAAGAAGAGGAGGAGAAAAGAGGTGAGCAAGAGGAGGGAGAGGAAGAGAGGAGGAAGAGAAGAGGAAGCTCCCCTTACAGTTTGCACTATATAGTTTCCCTACATTGTTACTTCTTGACTCTAATGGGGTCATGTGCCGTACCTGATCCAATCATTTTGGCCAAGGGGGTGCTGTGTCTGGACAGAACTCAGACACACATCCATCCCTGGAGCCAGGGTAGTGTAAACACATCAGTATCACATGGACTGCAAGCGGACATGTAATGATATAAAAGGGGTCAGAAGCATAGTTACCTAAGGAACGAATAGATTCTGAAAACAAACATCACCAATAAACACCATTTAATTTTTTTCTTTCAAGTAGGTCAGTATTGCTATTAAAATGTTTCAAACTGAATGATTTTAATGATTTAATGATTTTAACACTAGTGAGAATCTCATTCAAAAATTTTTTTTATTTTCTACATTATGGTAGCAGCTCCAAAAATAAAAAGTACATCATGGAATGCGAAGGCTAATGCAAATACTCTGAGTTATTCTAAAATTATATGGCAGCACTACTACTCCATTCCACTAGCTGTTACTTTAGCAAATCAGAAATATATTATCTGGCAAATAAGAATACAACTAGTCAGTGAAGAATCCTTCTTTACTGGGTCACACTATGAAGAAAGTTGTTCAAATTAGATCTTAAATGAAACCCTTTAATTCCAAATCCACCAGGTCTGCCAGGTGGATACACTTTTATCCCATTTTTCATCTTTATTCATTATTTCTAACACTTGTATTTAATTGAAATTTGGCTATCTCCAAACAAACTTGAAAAATAGCTTTCAAAAGCAGACATCGATGCTTTGTTTCTCACAAAGGACATGCTTGAACAGTCTCACGCATGCATTCCCAGGGAGTATGTAGTATTTATAGGCATTGTGAACCAAAATGAAATTGATATTTCATTAAAATCACTTTGAAGAGAAGAGAGCTGCCCTTGGCCATTGGGTATGAAGATGAACTACTAGCTTACCCCATTTCCTTCCAAAGGAATTGCTTTAAGAACACGTTGTTTTAACCTTAATGTTCACCAGAACAAGAAACAAAACATATTGTCATAATAAAAAGATTCAGTTGAAGAATCGCTGCCCTTAGGCAACATGGAGAATGTTACCATCAGGTTTTGTAAAACAATAAATATTTGATATGTATTATAGGATCCACGACTAATGTGTTTTTGTAAACAATGATATTAAATCTTAAGACTCCTATGCTTATTTGTGCTTTTGATTAATCACTTATTAATTTTAATAACAAAAGGTCACAGAGATTGTTGATATCCAAGAATGAAATTAACATTAAATATTAGAGAACTTTCATGAATAATGCATTGTTTGAATAACCAGACTTGTTTTAATTGGCATTTTCTATTGAATGTTTATTTATATTAGACAAGGGAATAATTCATGTTCAGACTATTGAACCACCTTTCTGCAAAGTTTAGAGAAACAGTAGACACCTGAAATAAGCAGAAATGGGAAAACATGCTGGCTAGCTTGCTAATAACAAATATATTTTCCTCCAAGGTTATGGTTAAATTGCAATGTACACTTCCATATTGCACTTAAAAACTACGATATGCTATTTCCCCATGCACCACCCACTCACGGAGCTTCTAATGTTGCTGAATAAATTGCACCAGTGAACACAAAAGGTCCCTGGAATCCAGATTAAGGCAGTATGAGCAAGCACTATGTTTTAATGAATGAGTGTCAAAGTTTAGACCGTTCCAAGGCTGAATGCACCTCCCACATACAGGGCTGGGCAAACGTGGGTTTACAGTTGTGAGTACTTTTGCCCACCCAATATATTGAATAAATTATGTATCCCTTCAGCGGAGGACCTGCAAAGAACATGATTCCCAATAAAAATGGAAG
The DNA here is from genome assembly GCA_004026765.1 of Micronycteris hirsuta. Taxonomy (NCBI): domain Eukaryota; kingdom Metazoa; phylum Chordata; class Mammalia; order Chiroptera; family Phyllostomidae; genus Micronycteris; species Micronycteris hirsuta. Next base: position 174,881 of record PVJI01000562.1, read on the forward strand.
TTATCAACAGATCTTTTAGAGGTTCCAAGGGCAATGTAATTAGTAACAATAAAAGATATATAACTCATCCACCACCTAACATTTAACTGTTCATATACAAATTCTAATACTTGTGAGCATCTCTTCCTCAAAGTAAGTTGCACGTAAGACTTACTTTCTACAAACATTTTCATATGTATCTAGACAAAGTCAAAGTAAAATAACATAAATTAATCTTAGTGTTACGTTTGCAACTTTTCATAACTGAAATATTGAAGAAAGTAAATAATTCTGATTTAACCTAAGTCTTTAATGTATTTTCTATTCATTATTGGGTATGGTAGAATCAGATTTGATCTTTTGTATTATAATTGATGGTCATATTTAATAATATATATTTATGGTAACTGTAGAAAATAGTATCATCCAAGACTGATTCACCATGACAATTCATGATTAGTATTTTTTGGAAAAAAAATCAAATGAGTTATAAACAATTATAACCATAGTGAAATACTCACAGTAATGCAAGAGAAAATAATCAACATAATCTACTCTTAACAAAGATTTATAAATTTGTAACAGAGAATAATCTTAACATTAACATAACTACAAAAATCTAAAGTGATTCAGATGTTAAACTGTAGACTAAACAATCTCAAATAAAAAACAGAGCTGAAAACTAGTTAAAGAATTAAAAACAGATTTTACTGAAGACTATTGCAATGGGAGATAAGACACTCAGTATCAAACCAGGCTTGATTCTAAATATACCATGGGCAAGTGGGAATTTATAGGCAAGGGGCAGGGTGGGGGACAGTGAATAGAAAAATACTAAGAGGAAACATCAGGGTAAGTAGCATCCTAGCTAAAACTGACTTGACAGGGTTCTTTGCTGAAGACAGGCCAAGATGATCAGGGATTACCTGGGGGATGATGGAAGATGAGGAACATAAGCAGGTATAGAAAGTGATCAGATATTAAGGATGGAGGACTCCTGCTAAATTGACTTGGTAGGATTTTTGCTAAAACTGGGATTTATAAGAACTACACTGGTGAGCCCACAGAAGCGCCAGAAGCCTAACTAAAGATTTCTCAAGCGAAGACTCGGTCATCACAGACATAGGTGATTTTCGGATATACACTGTAGTGCTATCCAACCATCATGTGATAATTTTCAAACTCAACATCTAGTCTCCAAAGTTCTAAGTGTGAACACACTCATCAGTTGGGTTTAAAAGAAGAAACTATTTTTTCCATGATTATGAGGCCATGGAAGATCATTTTAAACATGTTTCTAAAGTCTAAAACTATAAATAAAAAGGCTGATAGACTTGCAAATGTAAGAATTTCAGAAATTTGAATAATGTCAATATTGATGTTTACAAAAGACACAGTGGCCTCTCAGCACTGGTCCTCGAACCCAATGAGCAAAGTTCCACCTTAGAATTTGTTGCATTTTCTGTTCACCCCACTTAAAACTCTGCTCAGTTTCCACCTGTCCCTCTCTGTCTCTCTCTCTCAATTCCTTCAGGTATTACATGTCACCTGTCTCCATGGGTTCTTGCCTGACCACTCAACATCATATGAATAACACAGTCCCTCAAAGAAAGAGATCTGATTCTTCTTACCTGGTCTATTTTCACCAAGAGTATTAATCACCACCAGAATCAGACATACTTTGTATTTACTTGCTTGATAATTTTCTGTCTCCATTCCCATTCCATATAAATGTATAGTCCATGACAGCAAGGACTTTGTTTTGTCACTGTCGTGTCTCCGGTAACTAGAATAATGCCTGCTCCAAAGTACGTGCTTAGTCAATTCTCATTAAATGGATTAAGAAAAGAAAAAAAGGATTCTCAAACATTTCCTAGATGCTGCCTTCCCAAAATATTTTAGCCACTTTAATTTTTTTGACAATACGTAAAAGTGATTGTAACTGCTTCCCCTCACTTTGCCCAACACTAGACATTATCCATCTATATATTTATTGAGTCATTATCAAAAGGATAGGTATAGCTTTTACCAAGAGAATAGTCAAATTCTACTTTGTAACCAAATAGATAGATAGAGAGATAGATGGACAGATAGAGATATATTCCTTTGTAATGCACTATACAGAAACAATGCAGATAATGTTTCAGAGTTAATATTCTCAAGAGTTCATACTCATACTTTTTTTGCTCTAATAGCTAAAATGCAAGTGAAGAGAAAAACATGTCTAAGGCTTCACTTTAAGAGAGCATCTTTTAGCCAGCATCATCCCTCTGTGAAAGAAGCAGTTTCTCTGGCAGTTCTGAAAGGAAGCTTGAAGAAAATGAGAGGATCACTCATTATAACTGCCCTCCCAGAGACTTTCAAGAATATGCTTGCATGACAGATAAAGAGGACGCAGAGGCGAAGACGTATTCAGCTCAGATGTACAGTCTTTGGCATAGATTCACGTGACAGATAAACACAAGTGTGCAAGGGAAGGATGGCTGTGACAGGGATGAACGCATCCTTCATGTGACACGGAAGACCCCAAGAAGCAGTGGTTCTGCAAATGCAAACTCGGCCTGTTGAACGGTCCCTGAGACTGACAGTTTAAAAGAACGTCAAGCGTTTGGAAGACCTATGACATTGGCTTAGAATCCAAAACTAGACAGTCTCTATGCTAAAGTATTATAAGGCACAGATTACCTTTACAGTTTCCCAGTGTTCAAAGATAATTGTCATTCCCAATGCAGAAATTACAAAGATGGGCCACGCTGTGGATAGTTCTGAGATAATAAAAATCATAGCATAAGCCCAAGTTAACACAACATTCTGACTTTTTTTTTCTTTTTGTTATTCTTTTCTCTCATATTTAGTAGGATTTTAAAAAGCAAATTAGGTAATTTCTGAAATTGCAAGCTACGGATGTCCTATAAAAACCCCAAATATTCAGGTCTACTTCAGAAATCAACCAGATTTCCTATCTTGGAGATAAAATTTAAGTTGGCGGTAACACCAGTACAAAGATAAAATACCGCCAGGGTTACAGAAGGCTTGGATCATTTGAATGATGTTCCCAACAGATGGAAAATGCAGAGCCATTGAAGATAATGCCAAAATAATTACTTCTTAAGCCAGGAGCCAAGCCAGAGGTGTGTTCTCTGAGAAATAACCATTCTGCTCACTTCACAGAAAAGACAGGTACACACAAATCCTAGCAGGAAAATAATCAGATCGATAGAAATAAAGAAAGAGCACCCCAGTTAAAAAACATTCCAGTGGAAGGAAAGAAATATTTCAATATGGAAAGCAAGAATAAAATTCTATTAAAGCAGGGGTGTCAAACTCATTTTCACCGGGGGCCACATCAGCCTCGCAGTTGCCTTCAAAGTGCCGGATGTAATTTTAGGACTGCATAAATGTAACTACTCCTTAACTAGGGGCAAGGAGCTCTGCACTGCCACCAGGTAGAAACAAGGTGCTGGGCTGGATAAAACAAGGTGGGGGGCCGGATTCGGCCCGTGGGCCTTGTGTCTGCCACCTGTGTACTAAGTAATTCAATAGCAACAGTGCCCACCTTTTAAAAGCAGCATGTGCTATGCGTTATGCCATGTTCTCTTGCAAGCATCTTCTCATTTGACCCATAGCAATGCAATGAGCTTGCTTTTACTATTACCCACATTTCACAGAGGAGGAAACTGAGGGATAAAAAAGGTACATAATCTTCCCAAAGTCACACAACTTGTAAATGGTCTAGCCAAGGTTCATCGCTAGGCATTCTGATTCTAGAGACCCTACTCTTGGAAATTACACTATGTATCAGGCCAAATGCTACATTTAAGCACCCCAAATCCACCTTAACTCTCTTTTAAAGGCAACCCAAATGGTACACTGGGTTGATTATATTATAATAATCAAAGCAGTATAATACTGGCATAAAATTAGACACACAGACTAATGAACAGAACTGAGAGCCCAGAAACAAACCCTGGCAAATGTGGTCAACTAATATTTGACCGAGGAGCCAAGAATTCTCAACGGGGGAAGGTTAGTCTCTTCACTAAATGGTACTAGGAAGACTGGATAATCACATACAGGACAATGAATTGGGACCCCTATCTTAATAGCACTCACCAAAATAAAACGTGTTAATGGCTTAAATGTAAGGCCTGAATCCATAAAACTCCAGAAACAAATATAGAAAAAAAAAGCTTCTTGACATTGGTCTTGGCAATTTTTTTAGATATGACACCTAAAGCCAAGCAACAAAAGCAAAAATCAACAAGTGGGACTACATCAAATCAAAATGCTTCTGCAAAGCAAAAGAAACAAATCAATATAACAAAAAGATAATCTGTAGAATGGAAGAACGTATTTGCAAATCATGTATTTGATAATGGGTTAATATCCAAAATACCTAAGAATTCATATAACTTACAGTCAGAGGACTTGAATAGACGTTTTTTCCCAAGGAAGATATACAAATGACCAACAGGTACAGGAAAGGTGCTCCACCTCACTAATCAACAGGGAAATGCAAATCAAAACCACAATGAAGTATCACCTCACACCTGTTAGGATGGCGGTCATTAAAAATACATACATAAATAACAAATGCTGGGGAGGATGTGCAGAAAAAGGAACCCTTGTGCACTTTTGATGGGGATGTAAATTGTTGCAGCCACTATGGAAAACAGTAGGAAGGTTCTTTAAAAAATTTGAAATAGAATGACCACACGATCCAGCGATCCCACGTCTGGGTATAGAGCTGAAGAAAATGAAATCATTATCTCAGTAAGAAATCTGCACTCCCACGTCTATTGCAGCACTATTCACAAGAGCAAAGACAGGGCGTCAGTGTGTCTATCAACAAATGAATGAATAGAGAAAACATGGCATGCAGATTTTCCAGCTAAAGAGAATCAAGCCCAGCAGAGTCAAGAAAAGCTGTTCATCTTCCTTTCAACTACCTAAAAGAATTTAGATAGAGTTCCTGTCCCAAGAGAGAACTAATACCAAAGCTAACTGCTTATCAGAAAGATATATCTGCATGGCATGCCAAACATTTGTTTACTGAACGTTTGTTTACCAAATGTTTGCTCTTATCTTCCTGTGAAGCCCTAGACCCCTACCCACTTCTCCTCTATCTCAGGATGACTAAAGTTTCAGGTCTTTGGGGCTCTTTTTTTGTACAACATTTGTTTTTTCTATTAATCTGCCTTATGTCAATTTAATTATTAGACCAGCCAAAGAACCTAGAAGAGAAGAAGAGAACATTTTTCTCCCCTATAGTGGCTTCCTTCCAAAAGGTAAAGTACTGAAAGGGGTGAGAGGAAAGAATAACTTTACAGAAGAGAAACCCAACAAACACTACCTCTGGCAGGCACTCAAGCTAACAGTCAACAGTGATAACTCATGTTGTTGGATGTGCCCTTGATATGACATGACGACAATGATACTTTACCTCTTATTGTCTTCTTCTGGAATAACAACGCCACCAGCTAATCATAAGAAAATTACAACATAAATTCACCCTGAAGAACATTCTAGAAAATGCATGACCAGTAGTCCTCAAAACTATCAAGGTCATCAAAAGCAAAGGAAGCCTAAGAAGCTGTCACAGCTAAGAGGACCCTAAGGAAACAAGATGACTAAATGTGCTGTAGTGTCCAGGACGGGATCCTGAAACAGAAAAAAAAAAAAAAAAAAAAAAAAAAAACTCAGGAAATTTGAGTAAAACCTGGACTTTAGTTGGTAAGAATGTTTCACTGTGAATTTGTCAATTAGGCTAAATGCATCAAATATGTTATTCCTAATAGGGGAGACCAGGTGTGGAGTGTGTAGGAACTGTTCTGTACTCTCTTTACAACTTTTATGTAAATCTAAAACTATTTGAAATTGTATAAATTTATTAAAACATACGTCGATCACAAAAAAATTAAAAAGAATTTAAAAATACAGGAAAGCAAATTGAATATTTTTATATTTATGAGCTTTTAAAAAAGAAAAATAGCATCTCATGCACTTGTACCTCCATATTAAGTACCATAAAAACTCGTATATGGGAAAGATGAACACTTCTTCTCAAAACGTATGAATATTAGAAAAAGAGAGCAACTTTTTAGCAAATTCCAAGAGAAAGAACTTCTGAAAAAAATAAACAACGCAAGCAAAGGGTAGCAGGACAAACTAATCCAACCTTTCTGAAATGGATGGAATTGGTATTATTAAAGAATAAATTGTCTCCCTGAATGACTCTCTCTCAATTTCTATGAAGCCTCTTTCTTATCTTTCCTACCAAAACATTCAAAAAGATGGGCCTGAAATGAGCTAGCAAGGACCAAATGGAGTGTGGTCAATTTCACAGCAATTGAACAAAATGGGATCATGGAATCTCAGAGCCGGGAAAATCACCAGGCTCAACCTCTCATTTCTTACGTGAGGAGGATGACATTCTGAGAAATGAGGTATCTTGTCCTTTCAAACAGGTGTAGTTGGCGACCCATCTGACTGGGGAGCCAAGTTTCCTCTAACTCCTGGGTCATGCTTTTTCCAAGGTATCACACCAGTGCCTTCCTCTGCCTCTCTCCTGAGAGACAGATGTTTTTCTCCCATAATGCGTCTTGTCACTGAGCAGACACAGGTTAAAACAGTCCTCTCCACAGTACCCCATGCATTCCCCACCTAGCATAAGAACTGACACAAGAGTAAGCTTCTACTCCATCCCTGAAAGACAGGGACTTGCTCTAATATAAAGCAGCTACGCCCTAAGGGGACAAGCTAATATTGGAATTGGAGGGAAGGACCTGGAACCAAAACAAACTCAGAAACTTCATTAAAATAATGCTTGCTTATTAAAATGGAATGATTTAAAAGTAACCAACAAAGAATGCAATCCATTTCTTCTGCTATATTAATTTAATTTGGATGAGAATAAGCTGTACCTTGATTTAATTACTTCGATGGGAGTTGGTTAAGATGGTTACTTTTTCTACTCTAACAATTTTAAAACTAAAATGAAGAAAACCACAAAAACAGTTCAATCTAAATAAAAGTATAGCTTCGAACTTCAAAGTAATCAGAGATCGAGAAAATACAGCTATTTTTCCACCTCAGATACTAATTAGTGTTCTTCAGTCTGAGGCTGATACGTACGCAATAAACTTGCAAATTCAGCAATTATCTGTAAAATTATTTTTCTTTAAATAACTTGAGAGTTGTCTTCTGGGACTTAAAAATATAAGCAACAGATACAGAAAAGTTTAAAAATGAAAAATTTGCCTGCCTAAAATACACTTAGAAATGTGAAAAATCTGTGCTTAAAGACGTCTCCTCAAAATTGCATCATTTGACCATGAATTCCAAACTTATTAAACTTTCAAGCCCTCAAAGATGGAAGCAAAATTTCAGCAGTTTATAGTGAGCAAGAGTAAACTTTATATCATGGTAATGCTTTGCAAATCGCAAAATTTGCATTTTGGAGCAGAAAGAATCACCTCATCCAAATTCTGTATTTTGTGCACTATAAGCAGAGTTTGGTTATTCTCCAGAAGGGACAAGGGTAGTTGGGACTGGCTCCCAAGGGTATCGTCTACTTGCTCAGCGCTTGCCATCTTCTTCCATATCAACATGAAGACACTGGGTTTCTTCTCTTCTGAGCTGGGCAGGTGCCATTGCTTATATATTATGAAACCTTCACTCCCTTATCTTCATCTGTGTTTTCTCGGTTCTACTTTGCCCTAAAAGTCAAGACTCTTTGCTTTGGGATCTTTATCTCCTCATAGGGCATAAGACTTGACCGTTAACTTTCTAGCTTGAAGCAACAGATCTAAAACATAATATAACCTTTATTTTTTTTCTCCCAGAATAGGGTGACAGTAAGAAAAATACACTTTTCTGATCCAGGAGTGTTAGAATGTACTGGGACATGGACTAAAGCCACTGCCTATGCTGGAACAAAGAAAGTATATGTCACCAGCTAAATACCCGACATGAGATGCCCCCATATCAGAAGCAACTGAGGCAGACCGCTGGCATCCTGATGGAAACCGGTTGAATCCTCTCAACCCCCTCCCCTCTCCCCCAAGCTTTCTGTAGAATCAGCCCTCCCTGATCAGATACCCAGCCACCTGGAGCAGATCAGCAGGGTGACTCACCCTCCCCCGGAGTCTGCTACACACCTCAAAAGCCCTTCTGCCCTTTCCCTCGTTGCAGCCATCCATTCAGACCCAGCTCCCCTGATGGCAATGTCCAGCCAGGAATAAAAGCCCTTAATTGGACTTTTCTGGCTCTGGGTCCTGCCTTAGCCACCTGGGCTACCTAACAAGGAGAAGCTATGAAAGTGGGTGCTATTAAAGTCTGACCACGTTAAGTGGAGGTCCCTTAATGATTCAGTACAGTTGGTTAGCGGTTAAGGGGAAGGCACCGAAGTCAACCTTCCAGCTAATCACTGCTGCTGATTAGCTGTGTAACCTTAGGCACGATGCTCTCCTCAAATTTTCACCACTTTTATAGTTATACGTGTGTGTGTATTGAGATATATACTTTTAGAAAACTTACTATACACACACAGAGTAAAGTCCCTGGGATGTTTCTCATGATTACTGCTTCAATGTTTCTTTTTGAAATAAGATTATTTCATTACTATTTATACCTTTTAGGGGACATTGGCTTTATAAAACTTCTGTCAGCCTGTCTATTATGTAACCCAGGGGCTACTTACATAAATTCCTTAGACTTTCTGAGTTTCAGGTTTCCTCATCTGTAATTCTCACAGAATTAAAGCAGAACACAAAAGTTGTGCTGTGTGTTGACAATAGACATTCGTCAGCTTTTTTGCCCTCTTCTAGGCTTCCCCCTTTAGAGCAGAGACCAGAAGCTGGGGAACTATATTTATCAGACTCCTTTGCCAACATAATCCTAGGTATAGTTTAGACTCTGCCAATTTGGGTGAGTTTGGAAGACAGAAGACAGTCGGAAGCATATTACTCTTCCGCTAGCAGTGACAGGCAAACCAGTGAACTTGGCAGTCATAAATTTTACCAGGGCTTCTGGATACTTCCCCCATGACACCTTCCTTCGTGCTACAAATTTGTGTTTTTCTTACAGCAACTTCCTTATCCTCTAAGAATATGTAGCAAATAGGAAGTCGGTGACAGCTTTTTCTGACCTTTACTTTCCAAGCCATTCAGTGCTTATGCAAGTGCCTCGTCCTCTGTATCGAATTCCTTTCTTCTCCAAATACACAGAACAGTATCTGTTTTCCCAACTGACCTAATTGATAAATGCACCAAGTATTCACCACAGCGCCCAGCACACAGGAGACACTCGACAAAGGCAACTTGTGGTAGCGTCAGCAGCAAGGACAACAGCAGCAGCAGCGGCAGAGGAAGTAAACGGAATCCCCAAGGGTCGAGTGCTATGCAAAGTAGGGGAAGTTCTGAATTATGGAATCATCAGAGAAATATTACATTAGTTTTTAGAAGTGGACATAATAATTCAATTCAGTGGTCATGCTTTTTTTGCTGAACTACAAATGGATTTGCCAGTATCTTATGTGATGTCCGTGTGGTTTGGGGGAATGATCTCTGGACAAGAAACCAGCAGACCTAGGGTCAGATCTCACACAGCCACTTTTTAACTTTGCTCTTGCACAAGTCAGTTCTCTGTGCTTGTTTTCAAATCTGCAAAATGAAGTAGTCAAACCGAATGCTCACTGAGGGCCTATTCAGCTGTTTAATGCTATGCTTTTAGAACTGAGCATATCAAGGCCTTTGGAGTCCTTGAACACTACTGCCTAAAGTCATTTAAATATTCCCCTAAAATCAAATGTATGTGATTGATTTTCCTGAGAAAGAAAGCATTTACATATCAAAAGGTATTTTTCATTTTAACAGAGCTTAGCTCCTGTCCAAATTACCACCCAATTTTTATTAATAAAGTAATGCAGTCTCATGTGAACTGATTTACAGCCAGGAGGAAAGAAAGTGACCTGGAAAGTATTCATTCATCTATGCATTCTAACTATATTTCAGAGAGCAATTATGCAAGGGTCTTTTCACTCATCAAAAACAAATAAGTACCTTCTAGCAAAAGGCAAAAAAAGCAAAGAGGCAAGGAGAGATGCAAAGAGGCAAGGAGAGATAAAGAGATTAAGAGAGACTATGGAAACATTTTGAAAAGTACAAAGCACTAAATAAATGTAAATATAGGCTGCTTCAACCACCTAACTGGATAATAACCAATCAATCATTCCATTTCTGTATATTGCTAGAAATGTTTAAATTCCTAAGGCAATCCAACAGTTGCAGGGGTGTCTGACCTGAGGCCCAAAACAAAATTGTAAATTTACTTAAAACGTTATGAGATTTTTGTGTGATTACGTGTTGCAATGCATTGAATGTGTGGCCCAGGCAACTCTTCTTCTTCCAGTGTGGCCCAGAGATGCCTACAGGGTGGATACCGCTGCTAGAGCGTGAGCTTTGAGTCTAGGCAGACCTGAAGTTGAAAGCCAAGTTTCAGTAACGACTTGCTGTTTGACTATAAGCAATTTAATCTCATGTGCCTCAGTTCCTCATTAGTCAAATGAGAAGAATAATCTCATAACACTGTTAAGTGTATTCACTGACACAGTACGTATATACATATAGAACACTTTCAAGGGTATTTAGTGGAGAATAAATGCCCAATACCTGTGTGTTTTTGGTAGAAATTGCCCCTCCAACCTTTCATTTCACTTCCTGAACTATCTCGAGCTAACCTGTTGGTGCCTTTTGCAGCAATTTCATTACAGTAAGCCTGGCTCTGTAGGGTTCAATTGATTTCAATTAATACTGCCTCGGACATGTGAAGATATGCGAGAATGAAAAACCAGAACAAATTAGAAAGTAAATTCAACTTCTTAAGTTGAAACTGAAGTTCAATTATAAAGAAAAAATATAATCCTCAAGTAGTGCTTAGCAACAGCCACACAATTCAATCTATTAATATGCTTTCCTTTTCAACAGATGCTGACCCACTCAGCCCTAACGTCATCATAAAATAGACTGTGAGCCTGAAAAAGATCTACAGGTGTACTACTGGCAGCCCCACGTGAAAGCCCATGGTCACCATCACCGGGGGCTAATGACTTAATCAATTGCGCCTGTGTAAGGAGACTTCCGTGAAAACCGGAATGACGCAGTTCAGAATGCTCTCAGGTTGGAGAATACCCCCGTACACCAGCAGGGGAGTGCCCCCAAACTCCAGAGGGACAGAAGCTCCTGAACTGAGGACCCCTCTGGACTATGCTCTGGAACAGTACCTCTTCAAGGAACTGTTCCTTTTGTATCTCTTCTAATAAACCAGGGGTAGCAAATGGAGTGTCTCCCTGAGTTCTGTGATCCATTCTAGCAAATGATTTAACTTGAGTAGGGAATCATGGGACCCCTTAATTTATAGCCCATTGGTCAGAAGCATAGGCGGCCAGGAACTTGCAATTGGCATCTAAAGTGGGCAGCAGTCTTGCACGACTGAGAGCTTCCCTTGTGGGACCCGTGGGGACTCAAGGTGGTGAGTGTCAGAACTGAACTGAACTGTAAGACTCTGTGGTCTCTGGAGAGCTGCAGAAGTGGTCAGTGTGGGGAATAAAACCCAACACATTTGGTGTCAGGAATGTGGTGATTAGAAACAGATTGGAGCCTTTAAGGCAATCCCAGCACATGGATACAGAAAGTCTCATACTGTATTCCAAGAGCAATTTTGTGTTCAATAAACCATAAATTCAATGAGGTCAAAGTCATACCATCTCATTTTCTCCCACCCTTCCCTCTCCTTGACTCCTAGAACTGAGGAAGCATTCAAAAAGCACAATTTAAAGTTTTTGACGAAGACCTAGTTACTATCAAAGCCTTTTCTTTAAATATTTCTTCCATGGTTATCATTTAGCTATTCTGATATAAATGTCACCCTTTGAAGGACAATGCAAGCAGTGCCACTAAATTGTGCCTCTGGAGTTTTGCAGTGTGCTGGCCCTGTCTTAGCTTGGGTTTCTCTATAAGCTGATATGGGCGGAAGCAGTTTATTTGGGAGGTGATACCAGGAAGCCCTGTGAAGGAGTAGAAAAGTGAGAAAGAGAACGGAGTAAAAAGTTCATCAAAGGCACATAAATAGGCAAGTCAGTGCTATCGGCGATTGGATATCAATCCTGCTGATGGCTCTCTGCAAGTCTTCAAGGAGCCACACTAAGATGTCCACCCCTCGTTAGTTAAAAGTTACTCCAGGGACATTAACTCTCCAGCAGTGCTTCTGGCCCTTCCTGGGCTGCCTAACTCCGCCAGGGAGAGGACGCCCTTAGGCAAAGGAGCTCCTAGGGCTGCAGGCACTTAAGGGAACTGTGAGCAGCTGACCTAGGGAAGGTGGGGGGGAATGTGACTGGCAGCATCTAGTACAGATCCTGATGTGTGTCTATGACGTGCTGCTAGAGCGTCCTATTTATCTACAGGGCTTCAGCTGGGGGCTAGTCATCATTCTATAGGCAAAAGATACAGAGTTGAAAATAACAAATTAAAATCTCTGCCATTATGAAACATGTAGACCTGGGGAAGATAAGAGATATTAATCAAAGTATGCAAATAAAGTGAATGGAGCATGCTTTATGAAGTTGAGAAAGTAATAAATGTATACGCTGCTGATTTGATATTACCTGGGAGATGAAGGAAAGCTTCATAGAGAAAGTAAGATGTGATGAGGAATAACCGAGAAATAGAAGTGTACTAAGACATACGTTTAATGAATTAAAAGAAGGAAATACAGATGGAGTACAGAGTTATAAGAGAAGATTAAAAGGAGGTAAAGCTAAAAGGCAAGCAGGAGCTGGGCCATTCGGGGCCTTGAGGACCATGTTAAAAACTATAATCCTTAAAACAAGAACCACAAAAAGCCACTGAAAGGTTTTAAGAAGGGAAAGAGGCATGTGTGTGGCAAAAATAGAAATAAAAAAATAAAATCCTGTGTTTTCAAAAGACTTTTATGCCTGCCTTGCAGAGATTGGATTTGAAAAGTGCCAAGAAGGTACGAGAAGAAGAACCTTGGAGGCCACATGGATCATGGTGGAGCAAAAACGTGGCTGGGACTAGGCAGTCATAGAGTTAAAAAGCTGATGAACCGACCGAAAACTGGCAGCACTTGATGATGAATACAGGAGAGGGAGTAGGTATGAAGATACTTCTACACCACGTCTGGCATTTGCTCCCTGAAGCCCCACGAAGGGAGACAGTTTGTCCTGCTGATTGGTGTAGTGCAGAAACCAGCGTAGCGCCTGGAGCTCCAGAGGACATGCGTAAAATATATAGGTATATAAATTTTGGGAACATGTTAATGAAGGAGAAAATTCAGAACAGAGAAGATTATTACACTCTAGACATGCCTTTGAGACATCCAAGCGGAGATGCTAAGTAAGTTAGTTTTGGGGCTATCACTCAGGAGAGTCGGGTCCCGAGATGTAACTCTGGGATAGCCACGTATACTGCATACCTGAGACCCTGGCCATGCCTGAAATGCCTGAGGAGGGAACTTCATGTCAGAAGAAATCCTTGAGGAACCTGACTGTCCACAAATGAAAACTAATGTGTAACTGCAAATCATTTTCTTCATTGAAGGTTACTGTAAATATTCCTGTTATTTTGATATCAACAAATTAAAAAGACAGTTATTTTTGGTGTTGCTTTTTTGCTTCATTTTGTTTTTACATTGTCTCGATTTCTTAGTCCCTTAGAGGTAATTTTGTTTTGCTTGCACATAGAATTTCCATCCAGACCCAAACAGATGAATGGGTTTCAGATTTGAAAAGTCTCTGATCAAGCTTAGCACAACTTTAACAACTATAAATAAGAAAAACTATTCAACAGTGTTCTCAAATAGCTCTCTTTAGCCTCTAAATTTTCCAAAACGCAGAGTTAATTACTTAGTGGACCATAGTGGCCAATACAATTAAGTGGAGAGAAGGCACAGAGTTGTCAATAAAAGAATCTCAGAAACAAAACTACTGCTTACTTGTAGGTCGATAAAGCAAATAAAAAAATCTCTAACGGGCTGTTTTGTTTTTTTTTTTAACAGAAACAGAGCATACACATCAAATGAATAGTTTATATCATATCTATCAGTATCATAAATATAGAGAAAAGCACCTGATCTCTCGAATCTTGTAACTATACCAACAGAAAAACAGTGGCTCAATGATATTTGCAGTATTAGAAACAAAACCCAATAAATTGGAAGTCCAGAAAATTCTACTTATTTTAAAACTTACTCCACTCTTGGTTTTCCTTGACTGTTTAAGCCCTGCGCGCTACAGGGGAGAGAATAAACACAAGTGAGGGTAAGTAATATCCCCCAAATCACAAGGAGCTAATGAAGAATGCACCTGGGATTTGGATCTGTGTGTGTCTTAGACCCGGGCTCTCTTCCTCAAATCGCCCTTTCTCTGAAGGTTTCTCTGAATGTTTACTGAGTTTCTTTATTAAGATGAGTCTCTGCTCCATCATGTACATTAACCCAAGGGTCATTGCTCTAAAGGAGCAGGAGAATGAAAATATAAAACTTACATTTGAAGTTTACTGAGTCACCCCCACATGTTTATCAGAGATATGCAAACGGGAACTAAAAAAAAGTAGGCTCACAGTCTATTCCAAGGGCAATCCAAGGGCAAATCTATTCATTAGGCAATAGGAGCTGTTAGTTCTTCTGGGTAATTTGACTCAACCAGGACTGGGTGGTGAACTGCCCAGCTGTGAGCAGCGAGTAACTAGCTAGCCCTTCACCCTGCTTTGGGGACTATAGACATAAAATGTCAAGAATCAGACTCACTTAATTTTAGATCTTGGAAATACTATTGGACATGAATGAGAAGAACAGTTTTCATAATCTGACATAAAAGTAAAATGAAATCTGCAAAGGACCTTGCTTCCAGGATATGAAAACTTAGTTGAAATAGTTCCTATATGTTATTAGATTCTCTTTATCACATTTTCTCAAACATTTGATGAAATGTAGAGGTGCCCCCAAATGAAAAGCTCCAGGCTTCGCCTCTTCTCTGCCTTCCAAATTCATGCCACTCCATACTGACTTCTGCACTAGGTTATTCCATAGAAATCTCTGAAACTCTGTATGGGGTCTTCTCCGTCTGAATCAGCCCATCCCTTAGCTTTCCCTTCAACATGAATTGTGTCTGAGCCACAATTTCAAGTCAGAAACATGAAAGCCACCCTACTCCTTCACACACCACATAAGATTTATCAGCAAACCCTACTGTTACCGCATCCAAAATACAAATGGGGCTGTCCAGCCGTCCCCCACTGTGCCATGACTAGAGTGCCCCGACCACCGCCAGTCCTCTTCTGCTCCTGTGCATTAGAACCTACACTCCCTGCTTTTAACTCCCTCCCCCTAAATGAACAGCAACCATAGTGATACTAGAGAAACATAAACCTGATCACATCATTTCCTTTCTTAAAACCTTTCGCTACCATCCAGGTGAACTTAAAAACCCCTTTCTGTAGTCAAAGGTGAAGCCTGGCATGGCTGAACCCAGCCTGCCTCCCCCATCACCACTCACCACCATGCTCACTGCCATTCCGCTGCTGGGCCAGGTCAGAAGCTGGTCAGAGGCATTGAGGTCCTTCCCACTTTAGGGTTCGTGCGTGTGATGCCCCCTGTGCCTGGAACTGACTTCTTTCTATTTATCTGTGATTGCTCCTTTTAATCTTGCTGGACTCCACATAAACGTCATCTTCTCAGAATCCTTCCAGAGTCATCCAATTTGGGGAGAAACGTCTCCTCCCTACACCTCTATTCTCCTGCCAGCAGCCTGGTCTATGCTGTCTTCTCAGCACATACAGGAGCAGGTAATTAGATGGGGACTGCCTTGTTTACTTGCTTAGTCCACATCTTCACCCAAGACTGTGAGTTTTGTGAGGGGTGGGCTTTGCTTTACCCACTGAGTTACGCCCAGCATCTGGAACACTGTAAGCACTGAATGTGCACTACCTGAGTGACTGACAGAAGCTCCTCCCTGAAGAACCACAGCATGTGTCTTCAAACGTCAGCCTGGCTCATTGTCGAAGGGCGCTGGCAGGACAGGACCACTGGCTGACTCTCAGAGTTGGACCCCAGGCGGCTGGAGGCTGCTCACTGCCTTCCCCGTGCTTGGAATGTTGTCCACGCCCCGTTCCCACAGCTGGAGCCATTTGCAAAGACAGCCTCGAGCGATCAGTGTGTAGCTGAGACCACCTGGACAGCGCACATGCCTCCTGGCAGACAGGTGCACGGGTCTCCCCTTCGGCCCCCCAAGACACACCTCACGTGTAAGTTCTCTCACTTATTAAACCTGCCACCTACCCATCTGGAGTGGTCTGCCATTTTCTTCAATCTCTCCTTGCCTTCTGTGTAGGTGGCCAGTTTGCAAACCAAAACTGTTACTCTGCTGAATTCAGAACCTACTATAAGTAAAAAAGCAAAAACCAAAACCACAGTCTGGAAGTTTTCACTGGAAAAAGATGACTTTTCCTCTCATCTGGAAGTGCTAGCCATAGAGTCTACCACTGATGTCTCCAATTTCACAATTCTTCTTGGGTTTTATTTTTAACCGTTTTTCCAGTTTACCATGAGGGTTTGTTTCAGTCAGCATTAATGGGTAGGCCATACTGAGCCAGAGCAATAAAATTAAAATTTAAGACTTTTATTTTTAGAAAGTCAATTATTTGAATCTTATGAGAAACTCTAGGCTCAAACACTTCTAATATTTCAATCAACAATTTCCACCCTGGCTTGTGTGGTTCAGTAGATTGAGCACCAGCCTGTGAACCAAAGGGTCACTGGTTTGATTCCCAGTCAGGGCACATGTCTGGGTTGCGGGCCAGGTCCCCAGTAGGAGATGCTTAAGATGCAACCACACATTGATGTTTCTCTCCCTCTCTTTCTCCCTCCCATCCCCTCTTTAAAAGTAAATAAATAAAATCTAAAAAAAGACAAAACAATTTCCAAAAAAAAATTTATAAGAAAAACAGTTGGTCCAAGAAGCGATAATGTGTGATACAAAAAGACATACATATATAACTATATGCATACATAAATACACACACATATATAGATACATACAAGGTATTTATAGAGTCAAATAAATATAGAAATACTGACTTAAATCAGGTTAAGTGGGCCTCATAATTGTCGATCTTCTCAGAGCCTCTATTAATATGCGAATATGATTATGAATTTCCAAATTGGAATAAACTACTCAGCATTTCCAATTTTATTTGACCCTGAATTTTTTATCATCTATCACCTTCTACAAACATTGTTCTGCAGAACAGAGTATCCAGAATGCTTTTCTAGAGAGTGATTGAATTCTACAAGAATTTTTAAATTATAGAACCAGAAAGACTCTCAAGAAATCATGCCACTCAGCCTCTTCACCAGATGTCACAAACAGGGGCAACACCGATGTCACAGATGCATATGACGACCAGCAGACCACATAAATGGTCCAGTCGGGCTGGGTGGGTGTACGGCGCCCTGGAAAGCACATATATGACGTAGAGGAAAGAAATGACTTAGCTTCAGCTCTGCTACAGAACCAGTGTCCCAGATTATTTGATTTTCCAAAGGAAGCCAGAAACTCTGAGTTTGTGTTAAATCTTCCCTAAAGGTTTTTTAAACACCGCCCAGACCACATACAAATAGTTGTAGGCCAGATTCATTACGTAATCCCCCAGTTTGCAATCTGATGTAAGCTACCTAGAGAGATATTTTTCTGTTCTGTTTTTCAAAATTCTGTACTTGGTGTCTCATTCTAATATTTCTGCACTTGTAACTATCTGTGATGTACAATACTTTTCTGTATGACCCCTGGTGAATCCTCCAATGTGACCAATCTGTTAAGTGAAAAATATAAATATCAGAAGAGTCAACATTTCCATGGCATATAACATCAGAGAAGGGCAGAGAATGGAGCTGCAGTGCTGACGTCATCCCAGATGAGCTTTATTCCACTGAAGAGATCCACGTTACTCTCACACATCTTACAATGGCCTGTTCTATAATCATGTAAATAGCTAAATGAACTCATGAAAGACTCCTTCACTTGGGGAAATACCAGAATTTTTCAAAAGGAACCTGTATAGCTCTTGGAAACAATCATTTTAATATCACTAGGACCAAGATATCTATGACTGATAAAGCTGGGGAAGACAAATTAGCTGCACAGATAAAAGCATGGGCTTTGGAGTCAAGGAAGCCCACGTCACAACCCCAAACCCTGTCTCCCTGGCCGGCTCATTTTCAGCAAGGTGCCCTTCAGAGCCTTAGTGGTTGGGGTCTTGGGTGGAAACGGAGACAAGAGCATGTGATATTTCCATGTAGAGAACATGCTCCAAGTAATAAAATTAGAGCACTTGCAAAGGGGCCAGTGGCGATCAGGTTGTAAAGCTGGGCTGCGTGACTATGAGGGTAGGACCGCAAGAAGTGTCTTTGTGACAATGGGGTAGTGCTCTGCCTTCATTCCGATGATGGTTACATAAGAGATGCATGTGGTAAAATTTCGTAAACTATATACACCCAAAAACATGGAAAACCAATGTAATCTGAATACTGTCTAAATTCAAGTAAGTATTTTATTAACATCACTTCCATAGTTTTGAGGAAGCACTATGTTTATATAAAATATTATATTGGGGGGACTGGGGGACGGGTGCACAGGAACTCTCTCTACTATTTTCCAACTCCCAAGGCTTAAACTCTTTCAAAATAAAAAGTCTAAAGAAAAACAGAAGAGAAAAAAAAAGCTTGCTGAGAGGATTATATGTGATAATGGTGCAAAAAATTCAACACAATTATAAGTGTTTTCTAAATGGTAGCTGTC
Organism: Micronycteris hirsuta; assembly: GCA_004026765.1. Taxonomy (NCBI): domain Eukaryota; kingdom Metazoa; phylum Chordata; class Mammalia; order Chiroptera; family Phyllostomidae; genus Micronycteris; species Micronycteris hirsuta. The sequence continues at coordinate 193,731 of PVJI01000562.1, forward strand.
GTTTTTTAATTAAGTCTAGGAATTGAAACTGAAGAATTATGAAAACAGACTCTAGATCATTGAGAAATGAGATGAAGTTTATCAGTTATCTAGGAAGGTTAACGCAAATTGAATTTTGAATACTAAGAGCAATAAAAGGACAAAAGATGAGATAATGTCATTAAGAACTCATCAACTCAGATGCATTTCTCATTGCCCGCCTACCACCATGTCAGGCACTTGACATTATGCCCAGGAATCATGAACACGTTGCTGAAATATCTGTTTGGCTACGAAGGGCTGCATAATTGACTGTAAATGGCACACTAAACTTTTTCCTCTCGGTGCACTCTGATGCTAATGATGCTTTGAATACTTACAGCTTACTAATAGCTATAATACATTATAAATAGTGGATTTCCTAATTACCTATTTGAATTCATGGCAGGGCTTAAGCAATAGGCAAAAATAAATTGTGATAAATCCTTACAGACAAGTTAAACTGACTTTCTAGTGAGTATAAATGGTCCCTGCTTTTGAAGTAAACTCAGAAAATAGACTTATCAGAAGATTAATGCCTATGAATCTTTAATTTCTTCTTTCCAGTTATACAGTTTTTTGAGAAATACTAACTTTAATATTGTAGTTTTAATGAGGAATTATAAAAACACGTTTTAATCACTAACTGCTGCATGTCTAAAATAATCGATAACATGATAATATTCTAATAGAGGTATAATAAAAAGAGCATGCGGCCTGGGTGAGAGCACTGGGCTCTTTCACGGACCCATTTATTCAGCAGGTTTTGTTGAGCCCATGCTCTGTGCCAATCATCCTTCCAGGCACTAGGCGTACAGCAGGAAGCAAGACAAAACACAAATAAATTATAAAGAAAAATGATGTGCATCCAGAAGAAAGAGTGTGGGGTGATGGAAAGAGATGGGACTGGGTTATAGGGAAAGACTCTTCAAGGAGAAAGTGTGTGAACAGCATCGAGTGAAGGTGAGGAAGTGAGCCATTTGAAGATCTACCAGAAATGGAGTCCCAGATGGGAGAACAGGCAGCAAGCACAAATGTCCTGAAGGTGGACAAGCTTGGCAGGTCTAAGGCACAAAAAAGAGCCATTGTGACTGGACTAAATAGCACGTAGATGAGATAGACAAGATGACTAGAGAGATGTTCCTGGTGGGGGCTTGGGTGTTCCTGAGCATGATGGAAGCTTCTAGGAGGTTCAAGAAAGTGTGTGTGTGTCATCATCCGACTTAGGTTTTTAAAAGTTCAATCCAACGGCTGGGTGGGGAACTAATGTAGATGGGGCAGCGTGAACAGGGAGGCCAAGCTCGGGAATAGCCTTCCAAGTGAGAAGTGACAGTTCCCCTTCTCAGCACTGGGAACAAGTTATAGGCCTGTCTGTCTGACCTCAGGTTCCTCGTCTACGGACTGGGAGCTGCACCTCATGTTATTATTTACTCGTAACATAAATTCCCCATTGACAGGTAAAAAGCTCGGAGGGCTGGCCACAGATGCTGCATCTGAAATCAACCTCGGGTTCTACTTCTACCCCAGGCGAAGTCGGAGGGATGGCTTTCACAGCAAGTATTTCATACATATTGTATAAATTTTGGAAAACACCCAAGTATAAAGAACATAAAAAGTCTGGTGCAACTCTAACACGTAAAAATGATGATCCCTGATATGTTGCATTTCCCCTTCAGTTATCCTTTTGGAAAACAACTTTTTCTACACAGAAGCATGTAATATCTTTCAAATCATTAAATATCCTTCAAAAACATCAATTTTTGATTTATTCACAATGACTCCCTACCACTGTCCATCTTTCCTGTCTCCAGGGCTACACGGTTATAAACGATGCTGTGAGAAGCATGCTGGTGTGTACCTCTGGCATGCATACCTGGTTGTTTCCCTAGCATAACCTTTTAAAAGTAGAATTTTTGAACCAATTGAAACATACATAAAAAATTGAATGCATTTTACAGACATTGCCAAATTTCCCTCCAGAAACTTACTCCAGTTACGTTTTCCACAAGGACACAGCAACTAATGTTGAGCCTCCAGAGCTTTTTAAAGACCCCTCCAGCCCTCTTTATCGCTACACTAACAAGGCTTCTTGTAGCCACGGCAGTCTCTGCCTCTGCCTGTCCCTCCTGGAAGGTAGCCTCACTCCAGATGTCTCTCCCTCCTCATCCAGCCCTAACCCTCCCTTTAAGTTTATTCACTCAAAGCCTTCCAGGGCGTGTCACTGTTGATTTTCGACATAACTTCCTTTCTCACCCTTGTCCCTAGCTAAGAGAGAGACTTTTGTTTCAGTATCAGATTGCCAGCAACATACCTGAGGCAAGTAAGCTTCTCTTCCAAAAACAGAAGTGGAAAATAAATATTTATTTATTAAGCCATTGCTAGAGGAGAAATTATGATTTTATTTGTAATTCCATTATATTTGCCACTAGTTAGAGCCATGTGAACCATGTCTTGCAAATGAAATGTCAGGGGAAATATGCTTCCAGAACAGCAGTCTAACACTCCTGAGTAAAAGAAACAAGTAGTTCTCTAGCTGCCCTGACTTTTGGACAGAAATGTGATACAAGGACATTTGACAGCCACTGTGTAGCCACTAGTAAGTTTCAGGGTTAAAGTCAAACAGGTCAAGGATGTGGGAACAAAAGCATAGAAAGTGCCTCGCTTCTTGAAGTTACTCAGGAACTGAACAAATTTTGAAGGGATCTGTGTTTACTGTTTGACACCTAATGGAAGCTAGGCTCCTACCCTCCCATAGAAACTGGGAGATAGGGGGTCCTATCTTTTCTGATGGTTACATTTGAAAGGGAAAGCTCCCAGGTCTTTAAGAGAGACATCCCTGGGTTGTAAAACTGGCAGGAGCCTGGGGAAAGATTTATATTTCAAAGGGACAGAGAAAGAATGTATAGTTGCAAATTTTTTAAATAAATATTCTAAGAAAAGGGATTTCAGAGGCCTACAGTCAGGGAAAGAAAAAAAAAGCAACCTGTAATGTTTCCTCAAGCTGAGAGGAACATTGAGGCCGTCTTGGTAAATGAACATGCAGTTTCTCCCTCTGAGTTCCCCTAATCACTGGCCGTTTCGAAGGCCTGTGCTAAGGAATTAAATGGGCATCTCCTGACCTTCGGCAAATCTTCTTTGCCTAAATTGGACACTCATTTTCTTCTTTGCAACCAAAGTTTCTCTGATGAACCAAGATTTTATTCCTTCACTTCTTTGTCTTGGAATTAAGAAATGAAATTAGATCTTGCATCAAGAATAAAGTAGACGAGATATGGTAGGAAAGAGGCACTGGACTTGAAGGTCAGCGATCTGGATTCTGGTGTGTGTTTTTTGCCATGCGGTTGAGGTCTGAGGCCCATTCTTCTCATTCTGACCCATGAGAGGGTTGAGCTAGACAGTCTTCCCAATCTAATGTTCCCAAAACTCTATGAATATTCTGACCAGTTAAACATATGCATCTCTAGAAATGGAAAATAAAAAGATCACCCCTTTAATTCCAAATTTTTACCAGCTGGGAAGAATAAAGGTAACTTTGCCAAAGCTGTCCACAGTTTAGCAGACATGAAATCACAGGCAGATTTCAAACAGAGGGTTTGATTAAAGGGAGTTCAAAGCGGTTATAAATTACTTGCTCTTCAAAGAAGCTCTCAGCATAAACCTGCACAAAGTACCGATATAAAGCGGTTGGCAGGTGCAAAGTGAAAAACAAGGACTATTTGAGTAGACAAAGAGTTATCTTAGACACCAGAGGATACTTTAGAACAGTAACTTGAGAAAGAGTGAATACAACAAACTGAGCATTATAGAGTAAGTTCATTTTTTGAGCAACTGAAAGTAGCAATCCAGAGAGATAAAATAAAATCAGCACGTCTCACCCCATGGGGCAGCTAAAGCTACAGTCTCCACAAAAGGAAGATAAATGGAATATGTCACAGGGGATTGGGTGTTTAAGGGAGGAGAAAGTTCTTATAACAGAGGCTCCTTACAATGGATCTCAAGAATAATTTTCAGTGAGTAGACAAGGTAACTAAATCCTTGTATTCTGCCTGGGTTCAATCCTTGGGAAAGAGGGTAAATTAAGACAAAGGAGCTAAAATTTGCTGCTAGAAAATGATGGACATAATTGTAAATATAATGTTTGTCTTATTTAAAATGTAGTTCATCCTTATCTTTTAAAAAAACTACAGAAGGAGATACATGAAAGAAAATTAAGATAATTTTCTATGATGGATTTTTAACATGTTTTCATTACTCATCTTGATATAACTCTATTTCTTGATTTTCCCTGGAACAAGGTCTCAGATGTTCTAATAGAAGAATTATTCCTTACATTACTAGCCACGTACCTAGAGGGAATGTGTTCAAACTGGAGGACCGGTCTCTCTACCTCTAACCATGAAGATAATTGCACAGATATTACTGAGGGAGCCTAGGGATATCAAGAACTTCACATAGTTTATTGAAGCTGCTAGGTTAGGGTACAGAGACACTACCTACTTCTAATAAAACTAACTAACATCAATTCTTGAACAAAGGCTATAGCAAGGATTCTCACCTATTAGCTTCCCCTACAAGGGGAATTATCAAGGGACAATTCCCTGCATCAATCCCTTAGGTTCCCCTTCCTATATGGCAGCACTGTTTGTTCATGATTCATGGGGAACGATGAATATTCGAGTACAAGGCTACCTACTGCCTCGAGTCCTACACTCAGTTAAGTGTCTCAGCAAACAGTTCCACCCTCATCCTCCTGCCATCTGCACAGCCTTGAAGAGCGTTTGGAAAGCTCTGGCAGTCTTAGGCTCCCTGATGCAGGATGGGTCCTCTTTCCAGCCTGGGAAATGGGGCAACAGACTCCCAACAGACCAAACTGAATGGCACAAAAGGCTCTGTCAAAGGGACTAATGGGGATTGGGGTTGCCATGGGGTGTTACAGCATTTGGAAAAAGCAACAGACTTTTCATTTAAAGTCAGCTGCTAAGCCCTGAGATGGAGGCAGAGCTGATACACCTTTATTTTTATTTTTTATTGTTGTTCAATTACAGTTGTCCTCATTTTCCTCCCATTACTCTCCCCTGCCGTACCCACCCCCTACCTTCTACTTTCAATCCTCCCCATCCCACTGGCTTTGTCCATGGGTCCTTTATACATGTCCTTGACTTGACCCTTCCCCTTCTTTCCCATTATCCCCCCTTCCCCTCTGGTCACTGTCAGTTTGTTCTTTATTTCCATGTCTCTGGTTCTATTTCACTTGCTTGTCTGTTCCAATACACGCATATTTTAAAAACACAACCAACCAATTCAATACTTTAAACATTTAAATTATTTCTAGAGGGTGAGCAGTTCAGAGTGAGCAGTCTAAGGCGTGCAGCCAACACCAATGCATTTTTGTGTTACTTCAAACAAAGAGGACAAAAAGCAACAAAGCTCATTGTCCTTGGCAGTCACACCCTAACGATCTACAGCTTAAGTCATCACTTCAAAAGAACATGTCAACAACGACCATGTCTTGATTTCCCCACACTAAACATCCAAGGAAGAATCACAAAGTGTACACATTGGTTGGTTTTGCCAGGGGCAATCTGTCCCTTTAAAGGGATGTCTAAGACATTAGAATTGATGATTCACTCACACTTGACCTGCAGAAGACCCATGCTGGGACTGGATGTTGAACAATGAGGCACTCAGAGAGAAAGGGTGCCCGGGGTGGCCGTCCTGCCAACTCTCGGAAAAGACTCTCAGGATTCCCTCTCTTCCTTTTCAATCCACCTTTAAAAGTTAGGGGAAAAAACCCTAAGTATGGAAATAAAAATAACTTTGAGAAATTCTCCATAAATTTACAAAACCCAATTTTTTGACTAAAATTTTAAAGGAACAGAAAGTTCTCCCAAAGTTTCTTCAGTTAGCCTACATATGCCAGTCTGAAGTGACACTGGATGGATAGTTAAAAGTCTGAAAAAGTTCAATAATGTCAATCAGTGTAAATAATTGATAGCTTTTGGCTGATGATTACATTGTGTTACTAATACTATGGTGGCCTATTACCCCTGTGATGTGATTCAGGATATAATTAGATGCATCCGTGATAGCTAGGACCATGATGTACTAAACCTGTAGATGTTCCTAATTTCCTCCATTGAAAATATAATCTGACACAACCCTTACAGGAGCAATATAGGGCTTCCTGGTTTTGTAATATTGTTATCTCTATTGTAAAGACAGGAGAAGACTACCCTGAAGTAGAAAATTATACTAAGAATCAAATATAATCTCCTTACCATCGTCTAGAAGACTTCACGAACTGGACTTGCTTATTTATTACGGCTCACATTCTACAGCCATGCCTCAAAACGTCAGTCTCTTCTGCTCTGAACTCACCTTCCTCTACATGAAATGCTCTTCCCTCCCCCAGCTGTCACAGAGTTCACTCCTTCTTCCTTGGGTTTCAGTTCTTATCTTATGTTTTCAGAAAAATGTTCTTAACTGACCAATCTAGTCTCCTACCCTAAAGGTAACTCTTTATGGTTTTTCAAAGTTCTTAACCCTTTTTAAAATGATCTAGTTTATTTGTTGATTGCCTTTTTGTCCCTACAAGAACGTCCATTAGATAGGGACAGGAAATTTGTATATTATGTTTACTGTTAGATTCCTACTTTCTACAAGACTACAATATTTCAAATATGAATGAATTAAGAGTACAGTGGTTTTACAAGGAAGACGAATTGAAGAAAAGTTCTGTTTCATCAATACCAGTATGTGCCTAATACAATACATGGCATTTATCATGAACACTTTCTTAGTGTTAGGTTAAACACAATTTAACTAGATGTTAATCACTGTAATACAAAAAAGAGAGAGAGAGAGGTGAAAATACCTCTAGTGTCCTCCATGTGTTACTGCTATCCACATGGCATGAAAAAAAAAGATCAAAGTCACGGTAGTATATTTTGACATTTTGGGGGAGGGTTGTATACCTTTGTTGTCAAATAGCTTCCAGTACATAATTTAATGCTATGCTGATATATGTTTCAGCATTTTTGTACTCACCTATCTCTAATCAAATTAAACCAAGGTCTACCTTATCAGCCAAATGCTGCACTGACCCAAACTATAAACCCTTGTTGGGACGCATCAGAGAAGATGGTCTATATTATAGCATGGTTTTCAACCTGTCTTCAACCTTAAGCTGTCAGTCTTATCCTAGGATATGACTCTTGGCCATCCCTGCAACAAATGAGACCCTGTCACAGTTTCCTATCTGGTCCAATGATAACTTTGGGGGTACCATCAAGCCTAGGGATCAGCTGTGCAGGTAAATATCACCCCAGAATTAGTGGTTATCTCTTAAACAATAATATTTTATCTGATCTTCAAGGAAGCTTCCCTGGAAAATAAATTAAATATTGATAAATGATTGAAACCCAGTCTGTCTCCTCCCCAACCTCTGCCCACTCTTAATACCTCTGCATTAAAGTAATTTCATCTAAGCAAAAAGTATATTGAATGTTTTAAAATTCCAACACCTTTTCATTTGAGGTCCCACCAGGTAACCGCTGGCATGTTTGGAATCTGGCTGCTTCATTATTGCTTTCAGCAGAATTAATATCAACTGCCTATTAGTTGTCAGCATCAATGTCTTTAAAACCACTTTCTTGGGTCCCTAATGGAAAGACATTAGAGGATAGGCAAGTGGTTTCTCTACCTTCCTTTGGTTTCTGGCATCATTAATGTGATTAATGAGGTGACCAGGGAACTCAAATCATTTGTCACCGTAAGATTGCTAATATAATAGCCAAAGCTCAAAGGTAGGGAAGGAATGAGAACAAAGGTCTCTTTTTACATCTGTTCTCTGCATTATCAAGGAGACAAACACCCTACCTTGTGTGAACCTGTTACAGTAAAGGCTAAAAAATAACAAACCAGTGTTTGTTTGGTTCTAAATGATTTCTGATGACTAACAATGAATTACTTTGGTTTTAAAGCTTATGAGTACATTCTAGATGATTGAATAACGATTATAAAATAGAAAACAAAGGGCTGGATCAGTGCCCTTAAAAAGGAGGAAAAGGAAGGTACACTCACTGGCAGCAGTGACTGGCTCTAGTTGGGTTCAAGTTCAGCGGTAGCCCTTGCTTCGGCTGTAGCTGGATCTGTCTTGCTCCTCTTGTTTCTCTCTTCTTGTTGCCTCCATTTTGCTTTTCTCCTTCTATTGTTTTGCTAGTAATTTCACTGTGGTTATCCAAATCCTAGGAAAAGAGAGAGAGAGAAACTTCTTTTCTCTCATTGTAATAAAACTCCAAACTTGATTTTAAAAAATAAACAAAAACCTTGCTTGGGTTACTTGCTCAGTCTCAGAGACTGAGAATAAGAATATAACACATATTGATGTGTTCACAGGAATCCAGTGCTGGAGTAGGGAGAAGTTCAATGTGAAACATACCCCCCAAGACTGAAAAAATGCAATGCTCTTTTACCCATGAAAGGAAAAATCAATCCTGAGAAGCCAAATAATAAAAATTAACATCTACCATTGAAGGAATACATGTTTTTTAAGAGAAACTGGATTTGTATTGGTCACAGGAACTTTTTTCTGCAGAGTTATAGATTGATGGGCATTCTCATATATGACGGGAGTATGAACTCTAGAATTTTCTTGAAGGGCAATTTAGAAATATTTAAAATATGACGATACACCTTGATTGTGCAACTACCATTCTAGTAATTTATAAGAAAGAGATAATACTATATCTTCATAAGACTGTAACTAGAGCGATATTTATCTAAATGTATATATGACATCAATAAAATGTCAAAAAACTAGGGAAAAAGATTAAAAACAGCATGTAAATATATGTATTTGTCTGTTGTTTATTTACTTATTTAATCTGAACAGATGTCCACCAAGAGGCTTAGGAGAGTCTGCCTCTGGATGGTTGAAATATGGTTAGTTTTTTCTGCCTTCTTTTTGTTCATCTCTGCTTATCCATGTTCCCCCCAAAGGCCCTGCACATGTATTAGTTATATAATGTTTGTGCTCTGAGAGAGGGCAGCTTGAACACAGATTCCTGATTCACTCAAATTTCTTTTCTAAGTAATACAATGGGAGCCACCGTGAGCAGGACATTCAGCATTTCTCAGGTGTCTTCAGAGACCAAGACTCACTGAGAAACTCTTCTACTGGGTGTCTGTCTGAAGCCAAGAAACCAGACCCAGAGGAGAGGGATCGTTGATGTTTGGGGTCTCGAATCATGACTCAGGTTTCTGGGTTCCCCGAGGGAAATCAGCAAGCAGACACCTGGACACCTCTCTCAGAGAGTCTGCACCTGTGCACTTGCTGTCTGTGGTCCTATGGACCCACAAGGCCTGGAAGGAATTACATTGAACAGAAAAATACCTCCAACCCCTGAAGTGGGGAGAAGGGTCCTGATTTCATATAATATTTTAAAATTCATTCCAGATGAAATAATGATATAGATGCAAAACAGAAAACAGTTAAAACAGTTTAAGAAACTTCAGGAGAATATTTGTATTACTTTGCATCATACAAGATTATATTAAGCAAGACAGAAGACATCCAGGCCCTAAGTAATATTTCATTACATAGAAATTAAGCATCTCTCATGACAAACACATCATAAGCAGAGTTAAAACATAAGTGAGAGACTGAAAGAAAGTGTTACAATGCCTATGTCAAATAAAGGCTTAATATTCCTTTCATAGAAAGATCTCCAGAAATAATTAAGAAAAAGAAAAGTAACTGATAGAAAATAGACAGTGAGGCAAAGACAGCAAAAGATGTCCTAATGGCCAGTAAAAATACACAAATTCTTTTAACCTCTCAAAGGCTTAGGGAAAGGCAAGTTAAAACAACAATAACATGACATTTTCTTCATTCATCTCATATAGAAATAATAATGCAGTGAGGATGAAGCACATGAGGAAATAGGGATACATAATCTCTGATATGTCATAACTTGTAAATTGCAGTGGCCCATCTTAGAAAATAATCAGGCAATGGCTTTGAAAAGTGTAAATGCTTACAGTCTTTGACCTAGTAACCTCAACTGAGGAATTTATCCTATAGAAATAAAAGTCCTGTGTTATATAAACAAAGATGCCTACTGTAACACTATTTCATAACTGTAAAATAAAAGAAAAATAAAAGGCCACCAAGAGGGGAAATGGTTGGCTAAATCAAGCACATCTACCGTAGGCAATAGTGCCCAGCTATCAACAAGAACAGGTGAGAGCAGTGGTCTTCTCGGTGTGGCCTTGGACCTGCAGCTTCGGCGTCACCCAAGAACTTGCTTGAAATGCATATGCTCTGGCCCCCATTCGGGCCTACTTAATCAGAATATCTGAGGGTGGGCCCAGTAATTGGGTCCTAACAAGTCATCCTGGCATTTCTGATACATAATTAGATCTACGTCCATTGTCTTGAGAAGGCTACTCATATTGCTAAAGGAAAAAATTAAATTTCAGGAAAATATATTTAATGTGATGCATTTTATAAAAATAAACATCAATAAAGCATATACTTTTCTGACATGTACTCATACTTTTGTATGATAAAGCATAAAGTTAGGAAATGATACACCTGATACCATTAACATTGATCAAGGCAGGAAAAGAGTAGGGTGGGAAGAATAACCAATTTATGCACCTTTGCTTCATTTTTCACTGGAAACGGTGAGTATACGAGGTCTGTCCAGAAGAAGTCCAGCCATTGTTAATGTAACGGTTTGTGCACACCAGTGTAACCTGGCAGCCAAGGAGAGTGGACTGGAATGCACATGCATGAACAATGACAACTTCACTGTGCTAGTCAGCGGGGATGAAAGATGACATTGAGTGAGCATGTGCACTGTGTGGCCATTGCATTCAAAATGACTGAGTGAGTAGAGCAACGAATCTATATCACATATTGTGCTAAGCTTGAACTTTCCTCTGCGAAACTATCCAGATGATTCAGAAGGTTGCAGCTGTAGGCAACTGGTGATTGGCATCTTTATCATGACAATGTGCCCATCTATGTATCACATCACATGCAGAGTTTTTTGGTGAAACATCAAATCACCCAGGTGATTCAGCCCCACTACAGCCCAGATTGGCGCCCTGCGACTTCTGGCTTTTCCCGAAACTAAAACCACCTTTGAAAGGGAAGAGATTTCAGATCGTCAAAGAGATTCAAGAAAATATGACAGGGCAGCTGATGGCAACTGGGAGAACCATGTGAAGTCCCAAGGTGCCTACTTTGAAGGGGACTGAGGCATCATTGTCCTGTGTACAGTGTTTCTTGTATCTTGTATCTTCTTCAATAGATGTTTGTATTTTTCACATTACATGGCTGGATACCTTCTGGACAGGCCTTGTATAATCCTTTCCTAATTTAAAAAATGACATTTAAATAATAAACCAAAGAAAACAGAGCCAATGAGCCTAGATTTTCAACTGTTCTAGATCAAACAGGCCCCAAGGTAATTGGGCATCGATTGGTAAGAAGATTTTCCTATCGCCAAGCTTTAATTGGCCTTAAGATCCCTGGCATAACCCTTTAATTAAGCAAACTATTCAAATAGGCAGGTAGGTCAGAGCCAGAATTCTTGGATTTTTAAGAAGAAGCAAAAATGCACAATTCTTCTGGATTATGTTTTCCATATTATCTTTAAAGTTAAAGTTAAGATACATATAGGGGACCCACTGAAGAAATTAAAGTCACTCTAAAGAAACTATGCAGGTGTCAACATCAACAACAGGAGCCTACTATCAGTTTACTGAATGTGGAAACTTTGCCTCCGGCACTTTATCTCCATCGTTCTTTCCACTGTGCTTCAGAATTTAAATGTGTGGAAGCAATGGTTTCTTGTTTAAAACCTTAATCATTTATTGACATACCATTTTATTTATTTTTTCTTTTTTATATTTTTTTCTTTCTATTGACAGACTTTTAAAGTGTAATTAAGTTAAATGTTGAATTGTTACTTTTTTTTTTTTTTTGGCTACAATTTTCTGACCAGGGACAAAATATTCTAGTAGTCACTTGATATTGAGTTTACCAATCTTTGACGTTTTTTAGAAAATACATTCATCTGAAAAGTATAGCAAGTCAACTGTGAAAGCCAAGAGTTACATCCCAGGAAGTCATAAAAGCCAACAACATGGATAAGAATAATCACAGAGATTAGGTGAATTTAACTTGTGATGTTGACTTCTTCCTTTTAATTATTTAGCTCTTGAGTGTAGTTGATAGTCTGATGAGCTCTGATTATGGAGACCTCAGCTAAAAATATTTTGAATTAATAATCACCTGCAATGTGACATTTAGTATTCTGAAACTTGAATACCCTCCTTCACCCATTCTTTTTCCATGGGACAACTGAAGGGTTATAACTGAAATGACTCTCTAATGACTAATGCACAGGTCATTCGATTTTTTTCATACTGTCAGAAAATTAAGAGATATATTTACATGCCCCTTAAAAATCTATATTTCACTGAAAGGAACCTAGATTTAAAATCTTCCCAAGCCTACAAGAAATATTTCCATACCTTATGCCCATGATGCTCTAAATGAAAATTTTCTAATTCAATCTCATAAAAAGAAGCCTTTTACCACTAGACTTAAAATATATTAAACATATAATTTAATTAAGTTAACAAAAGCCACTGTAATTCTTTAGAAGTGAATCTCTTTTAATCTTTCAAGTTTACTGGCTTCATTACTGTTGCAAAGAATGTCTAACCCATGATTGTACCTGTGCCTTTCTGCTGAGCCACTCTGAGTCCTAAGAAAAACCCAACTAATTTTATTACATGCAGATACCAACAAATAGAGAAGATCCTTTCCGCCTTAGCTCCAAAATGTTTGCTCTGCATAAACATATTTCACTAGTATAAGTAAATAAGCTTTTCTTCCTTCAAGTATATATTTGAGAACCGACTGTGGGCCAGCCATGTCTTGCCAACCACTTCAAATGTAGAAGGAAAATCAAGACAAAAATTAGTAGCTTACATTACATCTTTTATTTTTGGATTACTGTATTTGTTTGAGAATTTGTATCTTCTAATTTAGTAGCTTGCATTAGTAGCTTATATCTCTAAAATGATTCCTTAAATATTTTTGGCCAACTCTATAATTACTAAATCAAATGCTGGTCTTAACACCCATGCTATTTCCTACTCTCCTAATAACTAATTAATGCATTTTAGTATCTTGCTGTAAATATTTTACTACCTTTCATGCTGTTCCTTTAGAGATTTCCCTTCATAGAGGCCAGATGGTCACTGGCATTCAACTAAGGAACAGACCCAATGTTTCTTCCAAAATTATTTGACTTTATTTCTATAACATAACACCCTATCTTTTATCAAAGAGTGTTCTGAAATGTTGGAACCAAGAAAAACTTTATTTAAATATTAGGAATTTGTGCCTGCATCATCTAAAACATAATACCTTACCCTGAAAGGATTTATATGTTGTGCTGAGAGAGTTTATCAACTTTATTTGTGGTGTTAATGGAAGTTCAAATTGTTGAAATAGATTCAGATATTATATTCATGGTCTGCACTAACAACAAAAAAGCAGGCAGTTGAATAGATTCAGAAATTGTGCATGTTTGAGGTTAAAAGCATATTAAGTGTGAAGAGAAAAATAATGTAGTTTTAGAAAAAAAGTCTTTCTAGTTTAAACTTTCATCTGTGGCCACGGGATTATTTTTTTCTCACTGAATATTAGTTTGTTTTTTAGTCCTAAAAAGACTGCTCAGTAAATGGAGGAAGAAATGCAATTTTGAAGGATTCACGTTACTGAATTTCCCACCCATTATTCATGACTCCAGAGCTACAGACTTCACAGGTGAGAGAATGCATTCTCTCCTATGCAGTTTCTCCTGTTAACCAGAAAACCACAGCACCTTAGAGCTGAGAGTTCAAGTTCACCATCCCCAGGAGATACTAAATTTCCCATATTTGCAGGAGGTGCTTCGATGCATTTGCAAAATCAAACTTTTTTTCAAGTCTTAGAAGGGAGATTTATAAAATCATAGTGGCGTTTCCCATCGGAACTACAACAAAGGAAATGCAAACCACTGTCAGCAGGCCCAGGTTCGCAGTAGAGATGCTGGGGTTGCAATGCCTGGCCCCCTGCTGCGCAATCTTGTCCGTGTTGCTCCTCTCTCTCATCTCCCCAAGCCTCAGATTCTCCACATGTAAAAGGAAGATGAAAGCAGTGCGCACCTCAAAGGATGTTTGTGAAGATCAAATGAAATAAGGTGCTCAGTGCAATGCCCAGCACACCTTTCCCGCTCCATAAACTCATGAGCAACAAAGAGATACGTGCTACTTTTCAGTTATTTTCAGATTTACTCTCTATCACTTTTTCTTAATAGACTTTAAGGGGGTTAGTGATTGTACTGTCCTTAGAAGAACTTAGTTAGTATTTATTTATTTCCTCTAATTTTTTTTACAATTTTACATTCTTCTTCATAAATAATATCTTTTATCCCCATTTTTCTCTTCTTGCTTCCTTTGTATTTCTTTTTCCTAGCTTCTTAATTAATTTTTTTTTCCTTCTCTCCTCGTGTCAGCCTTAGGACCCTGATTACGGTCTGGGTCTGTTGTGTCTCACGTCATTGTTTTCTACGAAGTTTGCAATGTTCATTACCTTTCCTTGAATTCAAGAGTAAACAGGGAGTGAATTCATTAATTTCCATGTAGTTGAGATTCTTTCTAGCCATCTTTCAATTTTTAGATTACTCTGTTTGTTTGAGAATGTATAACTTTTAATTTAGAGTCATCCTTACAAAAAAAAATTATGTTAACAGTTAAAAATTCATTATCATCTAAGGAAACTTTTTACCTATTTATCCTACATAAAATGGAATCTTTTTTATTGAATTTATTGTGGTGGCATTGGTTAATAAAATCATATGGGTTTTAAGTGTACAACTCAATAAAACACCATCTGTACACTGCATCATGTGCCCATCGCCCCAAGCAAAGTCTCTTTCTGTCCCCATTGGGCCCCACTGCCTACTTCCACCTACTCCTCAACCCCTCTCCCTCTGGCTATCACCACAACATATGCTGTTTTTCTAAGAAAACTTTTTAAAACAATAATTCTAATACACCTCCAAGAATTTCCAAGAAATCATTCACAAGCTCTATAGTCTCCGTGCTGAGAAGCATGAGCAAAATCAAAAGAAATTCCATATTAGAATGTCTGGGAATCTAATCAGTGTTGCTTTATTATCAATTTTAAATGTCTAGTTAGCATCAGGATGGGAGGAATTTAATCGCACTTGCTTATATATTTTACTCCTCTCAGTTTTCATTAGTCTTCGTAATAGAAGCCAGTCCAAGGAGTTTTCTGGAAGTAAAATTAACAAGAACTAAAGCATCAAAGAAGAGTGTTGAATGTTAAATGGGGTCAGCAGACTGGGTGAAAGGAAGGTGCAGATGATGAAACTCAAGGTTATGTTAATAAAAAAAATAATATACCTTGTGAACAATAGTATGAGGCATTAGGGAAAGGAAATCCTATCTCTGGGGTACCACGGCCTCAAGGAGAAAAGATACCCCAGGAACAAGGGGCATAACTTCAAGACATAGCCAATAATAATTCTAGGTACAGAGACCTTTGTACTTGTTCTAGAAGTTTATAATCTAATATTCAGTCCCAGGAAAGCAAAACATTTACCATGGACCCAGAGTTCTCTCAGGTGTTATGTAAGGTTATAGAAAGAAAAGACTATGTTCACAACTTCAGGCAGGTGGTTCTCACTGACCCTTAGTTTCCTCATCTGTTAAATAGCTACCAGGTAGCAAGGGGCCAATTACATAATCTGCATGTCCTTTTTAGTGCTAGCATTTTATAATTCTATAGGATGGTTAACATATGTCTATCCTAAGCATTAAAAACATAAAATGAAATTCCAGTCATAAGAAGCAGGGCCACACTAGACCCTACTAAGTGGTTTTGATAAAATACACAACACCCTTGTGTATTACTCGGTAAGACTAGTTTTGAAATAATTCTGTCATTGTTGGTAAGTTTTCAGGTATGAAGATTAATCATGTCAAAATTTATTTCATGATTCAGAAATTTTCTTTACTGAAAAGAATATGAAGGAAGTAAACTTTTGAGAGCCCACAAGGAGTCCAGAAATCTGCGTATTTTGCATGTCAGATAACTGGAAATAAGGAAAATAAAGTTGGGAACTCTCAGTCCACAGCAGCTGCTGTTGGTTCCCTGCCCGTATCCCTCAGGTCTTGTGACTTGAGTTTGCTCCTGCACAAGTGCCAGCTACCAGTATCTGCTTCCCAGGATTCTCTGAAGCCTTGGAAAACTGCCATGCCCGCCCCCAGCCGGTCTAAGGTACCACAGAACTACCACCTCCACCCCGAAGAGTAGCCTAAACCAATGGCTAAACGGAGTTGCTATAGAAATGGCCAGGTAGCTCACCTAGCAAGCAAGTCATGTATATGTTTTACACCATTTTTCAGAATTTCCCAGCGGTGTTAAGGTTGAATGACCAATAGCAGTGGCTACTTCCTTCTCTGTGTCTCTTCCCCCTTCCCTCAGGTTCCCCGCACCTGCCATACAAACCACGGGCATTTGAGTCCTTGACTTATCTCAGGGCCTGCTTCTGGCGGAGCCCGGGCTTAGACCACCACAAACAGATTGAGCTCACTGTGCCGATGAGGCTTCAAGTAAGTTACAATTTTGCCCTCCACACACCGCTTATACACACACTCACGCTATTTTGCTCAAAATTAGAAACAAACTGGAAGTAATCTCGTATTTGCATCAAGGAAGCTACACATGCTTACAAAAGAAAAATAAATATGGTAAAATCTAGCACTCCTCCTGAGAGCAAAGAACATAAAAACTGCCTTCACAAATGAAACTATTATAAAGTGGAGGTGGGCGGGGGAAGGGGATTAGCCCTTTAATTAACATTTTCTCTGCTCTCAGGAGAATTTCGAAGATAAAGACTTGGACAGCATATTTTATCAGGGTAGGTGTGAGGGAACTAATGAACACTGGTTCTCAGTCTAAAGCAAAATGCTGGCAGAGGCACATCATGGACGTAAGCTTACCCTAGCGCAGTGGTTGGAATATAACAGGAGCGCAGTGGGGATCTGTAAATACGAAGTGAGAGCCAAGAGGGATCAGCAGACAGTAGAGCCTAAGAAATGGGAAGTTAACCTTTATACCTAGGTCAAGACTCTAGGAAGAAAATTTAAAAGAAACGTCTAAGTCTTC
The DNA here is from genome assembly GCA_004026765.1 of Micronycteris hirsuta. Classification (NCBI taxonomy): domain Eukaryota; kingdom Metazoa; phylum Chordata; class Mammalia; order Chiroptera; family Phyllostomidae; genus Micronycteris; species Micronycteris hirsuta. The sequence continues at coordinate 211,015 of PVJI01000562.1, forward strand.
CAGTTCAGCTGACGAAGTTAGGAAGGAAGACGACTTGTTCAGAAGCTCCATGTGCGCTGACTTGCAGAAGCTTTAAGACAGACGATAGAAAAGTGGGGCAAAGATGCTCTAGAAGAAAAAAAAGTGTCCAACATCTCAGTTATGTTTTCAGTATAAAGTCCAAACTGTGTATTTTGGACTCTACAGTTTCCATGTAAAGGGAAACTGCATATTTTAACTCCAGAATGACTAAACAATTAATGTCTTGGTTCTTACATGTGAAAGTCAAAATTATACCTTCCCAAATGTCTATTTGCATGTCTGAATCACTCATGAACACACACTGTGTTATAAGCATGCTGTTTTTATCTGGTTGAACCAGCATGTTGCCACTCATAGAAATGGACCTGATCCTAGGTAAAGGTTACTCTGATGGAGACAAAAGAAATGTAATGTTTGACTGATTCTAGCCTTTTTAAGTCACCTCCAGTTATAAAGAATTTGAGGGGTTTGGTTTTTTTTTGTTTGTTTGTTTGTTTTTGCACATCCTCTTTCCATTCCCTCTTCCCTGCTCCCTTTCAATGGAGTTTTCTTGGTAAGCCCAGTCCCCAGGGTTTTATCTTTCTGAATTAGGGAAATAAGTGTAGTGATATCTAATTGGACGAAGGGGATGCTTCAAAAAATATTGGACTTCATGGGGTGGGGCTTGGTAAGACAGGTAGTAAAGGGAGGAAATGAGGGATCAGGCGCCATTAGGGGATGTGAAAAATTAAGAGAGAGAAGAGGATTTTATACAGTGTTGTGGAAGTACAGAGCTCTGATTCAGATATAAATCACGCAAATACTTCTCTGGAATTATGAGCTTAGCATAGAGCAGAGGAGAGGAGAGTAAATATCGTCAGTAATACTAGGCTAAGCTGCCTCTCCTTCCCCCTTTTTCTCCTGAAGGTGCATATAGTGCTGTTGATGGGTCCCCAGAGTGCTAGCAGGAATAATTTATTAGAAACCAAGCCACCAAAAAGACACTAAGCTATCATCTTTCCATCTACCACAATACCCTTCTGTCTCTAACAGATGTTCAAAGAGTGTGAATGTGCATGCTCTATCTGGGGGAAGTGGGAATTTTATTTCAGCTTTCTGTGTATCATTAGGTTACTGGAAAAACAACGTACAGCACACATGCAAACCGTTTCATGCATTGAGACCTCTCGTAGGACGGAAGCAGCAAGGAATCATTCCGTCCAGTTCATCCTGGATATTAACACGGTGGCTGCAGGATCAGTTTAAGAAATGAACTTCTCCCTGGCTGGTGTAGCTCAGTGGATTGAGCGCGGGCTGGGAACCAGACGGTCCCGGTTCGATTCCCGGTCAGGGCACATGCCTGGGTTGCGGGCCAGGTTCCCCGTGAGGGCCATGTGAGAGGCAACCATACATTGCTGCTTCTCTCCATCTCTGTCTCCCTCCCTTCTCCTCTCTCTAAAAATAAATAAATAAAAAATCTTTAAAAAAAATAAAAAAAAGAAATGACCTTCTGCTCCTATGAGCAGACTGATTATACTCTAGCATTTCTGCCAGCAGCCTACCACACATCCAGGCTCCAAAAATGTGTATTAAAAGGATACAATTTCTTTGCCAGTGTTTATATTCAAGTCAAAGTGTTCTTAAAAAAGAACAAGAACACCAAAAAAGAAATTGGAGCCATGGCAGTTTGCACCTCTTTAGCAAAAGCGATCATCAAGGCAAATATTTACTATCTGGGTTGTTGCACAGAGACGTGTGGACAAAAGTTTAATGTCTGTGCAATCTGTTTCCGGTGCGTTAGCCATCGCGTTACAAATAACAAACAAGACTCTTTCTTGTTTCAAATGTGTCCCGCGTGCCCAGCATCAATCTTGATCAACAGACTGCAGTATAATATTTCAGAGTTAAGAAGCTTCTGGACACATTTTAATTAAAAAACAAATTTAGAGAAGACAATTCATATGCATTACCCATCTAACAACGTTTCCAAAAGATATTTAGGAATTCACCAAGTCAACTTTGAACACGGAGTCTTGGTCTCCTTTGTCAAACGATATAATGGCCGCTCTGGGAACCATGATGTGTACATTTCTATCCCTTTTTTGTTATATTCAACAGAGAGTATATTCATTAAAGACAGGAAAGTATCTGAACTTCACCATTTAGCATAAGGATCAAGTTGATTAATTTCTAAAGTTAGGATGACTGAATTGGAATGAAAGACTTAATTCTCAATATCTGTACACACAGGTTATTTGCTATTCAAAAAAGACTTGCCCTGGCTGGTGTAGCTCAGTGGATTGAGCGCGGGCTGGGAACCAGAGGGTCCCGGTTCGATTCCCAGTCAGGGCACATGCCTGGGTTGCGGGCCAGGTCCCCGGTGAGGGCCATGTGAGAGGCAACCATGCAGTGCTGTTTCTCTCCCTCTCTTTCTCCCTCCCTTCTCCTCTCTCTAAAAAATAAATAAAATATTAAAAAAAAAAAAGAGACTGAAACTTTCTTTCCTGACCATGCCTATAACTGGGCCAACAGCTGTTTTCAACAGATATATGTATACATATATAGTAGAGAGGGTATAATAGAAAATAGAGAACCCAGAAAACTATCTTTTAAAGAGAGGCAGTAGCATCTGAGTTGTGAATTCAGGTTGTCGAGTAAACTAGTCTTGAGAAAGTACAAATAACGTTTAGAGAAGTAATAGAGCTATTACTACCAGCTACCAGCTATTTACTGCATACACAATGGGTAAATAAAACAAGTTAAATGCATAAACAAGAGTCCAGTACAATATAACTACTACAGTCTCTTCCAAACTCCCTCTCTCTACCTCTTTCTCTCCCTTCCTCCCTCCCCCCACCCCGGCCTCTCCCGTTCTCTCTCTTTTTTGCATTCTCCAATTTTTATGTGTGGGATGAAGACAAGGAGGGAATCAGAGCTTTCAAGGAGAATTTTGCCTTGTTATTTTGCTAATTTAATGTTCAGCATCTGGTCCACCTTCTGCTGTTCATGAGATATAGTGATCTGACACTGATCCTGAAATGCTGATTGAAAAATAATGAAGAGTTGACTTTAGATTGAAATTCTTTGCATGTGAACTAACAACATTCAAGCTTATTAAGACCAGCGAATAAACTAACCAAATTTTTGCTTTTAGATTTTAACAGATGGCTGCTTTATCCTGTTTCATATATCTTTCATAAGCTCACAGAGAGTTCTCATTTGCATTTTCTTTACATCTTAGAAAATAATTGCTGTGGTTCTTCACTTTTATTCCCTTATGTGTTTAAGTTGAAATTTTTATGTTGAAATTTTATTCTGGACTTTTTCACTTTATAGTGGCAAGAATAGAATAAGTTAGCGATAGTTAAGTGTGGGTCAGAAGAATATGAAAATGCTTGGAACTCATGTTGCCTCGGGAGATCACTTTACCTATGAATTCAACTGCAAAATGTGAGATTCTGTGTTTGCCAGTGTAAGCATCTGCTTATGTAGGACAATTTTTCAAAAAATTAGAAAAAGTTTAAGGCAATAATGTGAAAGTTTTTAATAATAACATTGACTTTCTTTGTAACTGCAAACAAATAATTAAGCAATTATGGAAAAGTTACTCTATGAAAAGTTGCCCTATGAAAAGAGAGAGTCATAGGGCAAAGGTTCCCATGGACCCATGCAATGTAGACTCCACCTAAATCTAGGACTCTTTAGCAACTGTCATGGATGCCTATGGCATGTTACACTTACATGAAATTTATCCCAATCAGTAGATACTTTTTGTCCGGCTTAGTTTACTTCTAAAAACACTTGAAAGAATTCTCTTTTCTCATGAACTGGGATGTTCTTTAAGCGAGGATCATCACTACTAAATGGGCCACGATCCATTGGGAAGAAGCATAAAGATTTGTGTTGTGAAGATATAGTCAATTAAGTGCAATACTCATAAAATGTCTCAAAAAATAAAACTGGTAGCAGGTCTGGGAACATTATAATTACGACCTCAGAAAAAGAGCAACCTAGTTTACATACAAACTAGTTTGATAATTCTGCAGCTAGTTAGTAACAATAGAACTGAGGGCTCTGTAACTCTAAAACTGCCCCTAATTTAGAGAACTATGGAGCTAGAATGATTTACTGTGGATTTTGAATTAGGAAGACAATTGACAAAACTGCAGTCCCAGACGTTGGTATCATAGAAAGAGATCGGACTTTAAAGCCAGATGGACACGTATGAGCTTACGCACCTGCGGTGATCTACTGCCTACATCTGAGCCTCAGGGTCCATCTCTTAGTCACGAAGAAGCTACAGACTAACTATATCATTTCTGTTCAGTGCTTGGTACCGACCGACAATAAATGATTGCTATTTTATCAACTCAATTATCATTTTGATATTTTTTCTTCTTTTTTAAGTGTCTTTAGAAAACACTAGAAGCAGAAATACTACAACATAATCAGCCAGTTTCACACTTACTCAAAATGACTTTCTGGCCTCAAAGTTCAATCTCCTTTTAAAACCTATAATCTCTAGGTAGGAGGCAAGGATATTGTGGTGAGAACAGCCATTGACCCTGAGGAGATCCCTCACTGGGCTGAGCAAACAGGTAAACTCCAAGTTCAATGAGGACTGAGGGAAAATAAAATCAAACCACAGCAAGTTCTCTTTTCTCCATCAGCCTAAAATGTGAAGAAAGTGCAAATGTGGTGTCATCGCGGCTCCACGTGGTTTAGTAAACATGAGGTTGGTCAAGAAGCCTGTGGTTTGGCAGCCTGCGTCACAGAATGTTCGGTATCAATGGAACACGAAATCTTTCACCTCTGTATAGTCATTCTTCCCTGTAGACCATTCATGTCACAAGGAACATTCATGTCACAGAATGTTCGGTATCAAAGGAAAACGAAATCTTTCACCTCTGTACAGACATTCCTCCCTGTAGGCGGTTCATGTAACAAGGATTTGAGCTCCTTCTGTTTTTTTCAGGCATGGAGGAAACAAAGGTTAGTTAGGTTCAGCTCTTGCCCCCATCAAGCTCTCCTGGTCCAGTTGGAATGAGAAACCTTTCAAAACTGGCGTCTGGAGTAACCATGGTGAGCAGCAATACGGGCTGAGAATGAGCTGTTTGTAGAGACCGCGCTGCTGAAGTTACTTAACCAAGTGATATCGTGAATGGCCTCCTCCTCTCCTGCCTCCGGAATACAGCATCCCTACGTGAGTGCCAACACCAGGACTAAAGTAGGCAGACAAGATAATCCAGGCTTGTACTGAATGGAGATTATAAAATCAGCCTGAGAAAACAAAAAAATTATGGGTGATCCGTCCCACGGAACCTGACTCAGAAATCCCAAGTGCCAAGCAGTCCCGGTGGACAGCTTGCAAGTCCGGCTCTTGTTCCCATGAGGTCACCTTCTCCCAAGGAAAATGGGTGACCATTGTGCCCTGAACACATATCAGGAAGGCTCTCTGGTGGCCAGATCGATCCTGTGCACTTTCTCAATGGCCACTGTGTTCTCTGTCCTGTAACACCTTGAATATGTGGAGATGGAGGGTTATAATGAAATAGACATGCATGCAAGTAAGTAATTATAATGCAATTTAATGTGGAAATACAGATTAGTAAGCAATGAATTCTCCTCCATCCTGGGATAGGATGCTCCCAGGAAACTCAGAAGCCTGGTCACATGCTGATACTTGCAGGAGGACATAGGATTGTTGAGCTGGTGTGTGACAAGGTGAGGAGGCCAGGTGAGAGCACGCATGCTGCTGAACGAGCAGGGAGCTGCAAAAGCGATTGATGAGCTCTGGTCAGGATGAGTAATCTGCTTTCCACAGTGGCTGTACCACGCTGCCTTCCCACAGTCAGTGCAAAAGAGCTCTCCTTCCTCCACATCCTCACCAGCTTGTGTTGTTTGCTGTTTTACTGATGATAGCCATTCTGACAGGTGTGAGATGATGTGTCATTGTGGTTTTAATTTGCATTTCTCTGATGATTAGTGACTTCGAGCATCCTTTCATATGTCTGTTGGCCATCTGCATGTCCTCTTCGGATATCTTTTCAGCTCGTGATCCCACCTGGAAATATGTCTGAAGGATCCCAATACACCAATTCAAAAGAACATAAACATTGCTATGTTCGTTGCAGCATTATTTACAATCACCAAGATATGGAAGCAGCCCAAGTGTCCATCAGTAGATGAGTGGATAAAACAACTATGGGACATTTACATGAGGGAATACTACTTGGCCATAAAAAAGATGAAAAATTTACCCTTTGGGACAGTATAGATAGACCTGGAGAACATTATGCTAAGTGAAATAAGCCAGTCAGAGAAAGACAAATACCATATGATTTCTGAACTAATAAGCAAAATAGAGACAGACTCATAGACAGAGAGCAGGATGACAGCTAAGGAGCAGGTAGTGCAGGGGGTTGGAGGGATTGAGCAACAAGGAAACAGGGCTCAGGGACATGGACAACAGTGTGGCGATTGTTGGGGGGAGGGGGTATAAGGGGACTGAATGGTAATAGAAAAAATACAGCTTTTTAAAAAAGACCAAAGAGATGAGTAACGGACCTATCTGGCGCGCAGGTGCTCTGTGTGCATGAAGGTGGCAGCACAGTAGGAGTAAACAGAGAGATAAGACAAAAAGGCAGGCACATCTGGATTGGATACATCACCTTCGGTGCCTGACTAAAGGGTCAGGCAGACCATGGATCCATGCACCTCAAATTTTCACCCTAAAGAATCTGTTTTTAATTTCCAATAGCTTACCTAGCAGGGAGATTTTTACATAGAAAAAAACACATCTTAGTTTTTTCCAGAAAGCTCGCAAGAGGCTATGTTCCCAGGGCTAAGGTGCAGAGACCGTGGTGAGGCCCATGTGGTCCAGTGGCCCACAGACCCTGCCCGGCCCACTGCACCGAGTTCGTTTCCTGCCAGACCCTGGAAGGCACGGGGGTGTTTTCCTCCTGTACTTAGTGATGAAAGATAGCAAAAGTGTGTTAATAGAACACTGGTGTGATCACAATGGTTATACAGTCTACTCAGTGGGCAAAGAAAGAAGGGATGTCAAGCAAACTCCACTAATGCCAGCCAGCATTTTAACAGTTCAAAGGTCTCTCACTGTTGCCTACACCATTTTCCATACTATGTAAATGGACCTCTGAAATCCAGCGCTCTTACTAACAAATCCCTGCTTTTTCTTCATTTTTGTAAAAGAATTTTCAAACTGTGGCACTCATTCCCAGAAAGCCACAGAGTTAAATTATTTTATTGTGCTGAGCACCTTTAAATAAATTCAAATCAAAGCAAACAATGGACTTACAATCCCCCATTTATAATATTTTAATGTACATTAAATTCCTAGCTTTGCTCTAATAGGTGAAATAAAAGTTGATCCTAAATTTGCAAAGTCCTTCAGCATGTTTTGTTATGACATGAGGCCTCACTACTTGAGGGTGGCTCTGTTTTGCTATGAATAGAGGAAAGTTGAGTTTAATAATATCAGTATATTTCATACAGTACATTGAATTAAAACAAATTAATATTTTTTTCCTGAGATAATTCTTACTATAATCCAGAAAGTCTTTTTGAAAAAGACTACTATTAAAAGAACTAGGAGTTTGGTTCACTTAACTTAACTTTTTTCATTAAATTTACTGATCAGAGCTGTTTTCAGATTTAGCAAGGTGCATTCTTAACATGCATAAAAACAAAGCATCTTGAGAAGTTCAGGTTGCAAAACCCTCTGAAGTGTAATATTTGCCAATGAGAAATATGAACAGGTTCATCTCATGCCATCACAATGAATGAAAAAGGCCAGATTTCTAATATTTACCAAGCACTTTATACATATCAGGTATTATTTGGGGCCTCCCCAATTTACAGAGGTTAAGTAACATACACAGGATGACCAGCTACCCAATGGCACTCGATTTTGAACTGAAAACTTGTCTGATTCCAAAGCTGTGCTTTGGAAGGAAAGTAAAAACTCAAAACAATGGGGAGTTTTACTAAGCATTGCTGGTCCTGTGAAAGGACTGCTGCCAATCTCAGCTGTGTGGGAGGATCTGAAGGCAGGTGTGCACACTGGGAAGGGGAGCCCATGGGTCTCTTGTATTAGTTCTTCTGTTAAGCGGTGCTCCTGCCATGTTGCATAAACACACACACACACACACACACACACACACACACAACCACAAGCTGACGTCAGCCCTGTGTGTCTAGGAAGTTATGAGAGGATGGGCCCTTCCTTCCCATGGAATACTTAGGCCATTTTAAAGGGTATCAAGTGTCGTACCTAAACAGTGCCCCATTGATTGGTGTGGGAAAATGTACAAGATCCTGCTACAAAAGACAATAAATACACTCACAAGCTTTCCATTTGTGCCAACACTCTGAACTGAGTTGTGCCTGAGAATCCATTGATGATCTTCTGAAAAGAAATCTTCAAACCAGAGACCCTCGTTCACTGATGTCTTTAAGAGTTCACTAGGTTTGAAGTAAAGCTGGCCAAATAACTCCTCCAAAGTAACAATAATTCTGTCCAGGTAGGCTTGTATGCAGAGGACCCAACACCTCAAGGATAAGAATAATGAAACTGCCAAGCAAGATGGATGAAATGGCAGCGCGAAGCAAGGCGATAACCGACTGAAGAGTAGATGAGGGCCACGCCACGGGGGCCAGGGAACCAAAGGCGCCTTGTTGGAACCAGGCTCTGAACACAAAGATCAGGTCACATCAGAAAAACCCTAAGAAAGGCTGTGAAAGAGTGGATGTCTTTCTGCACGTTTCTTTTCATGTCAGGACTCCTGCAGGTATACACCTATTTTTAAATTCTGCTATCCACCTCGTAGGAAAGAGTAGCAAGAGCAGAAAACAACACCCTCCAAAGAAAATGACAGTGAAGAGCAGTTATCAAAATTTTAAATGGATTCATTATTTTACTTCATGTCAAAAATTCTGCTGGAAATGGGCACATTTCCAGACTCTGGACACTTATTTTATGTCTGGATTTCACAGTTTTTCCCAGATACAATAGCATTTGCAGGGAGCTCTTACCTTCCTGCCTATATATCGTCTTAGATTCTAAACTCCTAGAGGCAATTATGGATTTTACACTTAATTTTATATAACCAGCTGCACCTTCTTTCAAAGAATAACTCATTGCCTTTATAAAGCAGATTACATACTTCTGTGGAGTTTTTCCATTATATGATTTCATTTGACTCTCATTGTCTTGCGGGGACAAGCAGGGCAGCATTATCCTCATGCTACAGACAAAGCTTAAAAAGAATACACAGTTCCCCAAGAACACGCAACCATTCTGCAGAAGGGCTGAGGCAAGAACCTGAAACCTCTGACTCAAGAACAAATGAGCCAATGTTCAGAGTCATTTATTTTAAAAGAAGAAAATAACTGCTGTGATTCCCACGTAATCCCCTCAAATCTACCCAGTTTAAATTATGGACCCAGCACAAGGAATTCACCAGTAACATCTTCAGAATGCTTGTTGTTTAGCTCAGATACTTTTATAAAGGGCAGCGGAACAATTACTAAAGTAGATGGGAGAAACTGTCTTTGGGGAATAAATTCATTTTGACTGAGAGTATGTTGAGTTTCTAATTATTACAATGGCCTGTTGAATAGCTTACATATAATATAAAGCAAAGGTCATTGCTATACACTGACTTTTTGTGTGGCTCCCAAATTCACATGTTGAAATCCTAACCCCCAATATGATGGTCCTTGGATAGGGGGTCTTTTGGATGTAATCAGTGTTATGTTTGGGTCTTGAGGGTAGATCCCTCATGAAGAAATGGATACCCTTGTAAACAGAGGGTGAGACGTGGTATTCTTCTCTCCGTGCACACTCCAAGGGAGGCCACGGGATGATCTAACCAAAAATAGGGTCCTCACCCCAAATGTGATCGAGCTGGCCCTCTGATCTTGGACTTACAAATTCCCAAGCTATAAGAAATTAAGTTTGTTATTGACGTCATCCAGTCCATGGTGTTCTGTCACAGTGGCCCTAACAGATTGATTCAGTCATATCACTGACAGGTGTCATGCATGGCCACAATACAAGAAGTTTCACAGCAATTCCTTACACCTACTTGCCTCTGCTGTCGTTTGACACGGTGACCCTGTGATCCAGATAATGCATCTCTCCTTGCTTTTTCTAAAAGGTACTACATTAAAATTCCTGTTCCTGGTAAGTTTTAACTCTTAAAATGCCACCGAGTAAAGAACTGTCAAAGCGAGGCTAAAATATCCATCACCTGAATGCATTAAAAATTCTATAAGTAATATTGGCTAGTGAAGTCCCTTAGATGATTGGCTCAATATGCCATTCGCTGTTCAATGAGATGTTCTATATTATTCTCCAAAATAAAACAAATTTTTCAAAAACAAAAATGGAACTTTGGAGGCACTCTTAGAAGGATGTAACACCTGAATACATGGCTTAGACTGTGAGAGTATTAATACATTTCCAAGTAAAAAAATATATAAGTATCTAAACATAATAAGCACAAGATTCAAGAATCCAAAGTGATGGATGGGTTGAATGTTTTTCTGTTCATTCATTGAAACTCAACATAACTAGTAAAATGCCTAAATGAGAGGCCAATGCTTAGCCATTCCACTGGGTAGGAGAGGCGAATGAAGTCAGTACAAGTCATTGGGCTCTGCTGGGTGGAAAGAGAATTACAGGCAGAAATTCTTGTGCCTGTTCTTCCTAGGGAGCCTCTGCCCCCCACACACGCTGCACTGAAATCAGGTCATAATTAAAGTATTTAATACTTATTCAAACAACATTAACTGAATACTTATAATATTCTAGGCATTGTCCTTGACACAAAGAACAGGAAAGTGAACAAGACAGAGAAGTTTCTCAACCTCCTAGAACTTGCACTCTAGTGGGGTAAATCATAACAAAGATGCAAAATAAATAGGAATATTTCGAAGGATAGGTCTTTTTAGTAAAAGAGCTATAACATATAAATATAAATATGACAGAGAGTCGCCTGGCTAGGTGTACATAGATAACCTGCTATTAAAAATAATCTTTGCTAGAAATTCGTAGCTTCATTCACTCTCTGCCTTGGCCAGACCTTTCCTGATGACTGAAAGGCACCATAACCAGCGGTCCTAGGTCTATAAATCCCAGAAAACTTCAACATCATTTAACACTTTACACTTCATGGATTACATTCACATACATTGTCTCATTAAACTAGATAAGAAGAGTGGACATTTATCATTTGGGGGTTGTCATCCTGGCTCATTTCTACCTTTCTAACCATATCCTTATTTCCTAATGAGGTATATCTCCCATTGCTTGTAGCCTTGGTGGGATCATAAACCCAGGTGACGTCTGCCACTACAATTTAAATGGACGGGGTTATGCTGGGCTGTTCTAGCACATGAGCAATTGAATATAGAGCCTCTACCTGGTCGAACACATGCTTTCTCACAGCAAAAGGGCGGTTGGGTGTTATTTGTCCTGGTTGTGTGGCCTTGACTAGACGGTCCCTATGGCCAGCTTTTCCTACAGTTCCTCCTGACTAGCCCTCAAAAGAGGCTTTGTTCCAAACTATTCTGCAACCTTCCCTTTCATTTCCACATCTCTACATAGACTTTCATTTAACATCTTTTAATGACTTTCCCACAGTTTCTATTGGTTGCAACCAAAGTCTTCCAGCTAATAAAGAAGACTATCATGTCCTTGAGAACTGAGACTGAGAGGAGTGACATGTCTATGGTCTCACTGGTGTAGAGTATTCGAGCAGGGATTTGAACCTAGTTCTTCTTACTCCAAATGTAGTATTCATCTTGTGACATTGCAGCCAATAAAATGTATCAGGAACCTTCTAGTTTAAGGCTATAGCTGAAAACCTACATTTACCCAAATTTAAATTCTCCTGATTAAAGACAATACACTGATTTAACAGCAGCTCTCTGTCATCTCGAGTGACGGTTCCCTTCGTTAATGTGTCTTTCAGAGTCTCTCCATCTTCTTTGAAAGACAGAACATTTTGTGCTTACAGGGACCTAAGGTTTTCTGGGGTTTTAAAGCTTCCTTTGAGTAGTTCAAAGCAGGGATATTTCACCATCATCTTCATTTCTGAAACTCTCTGCCACTGCATGGTGTTTTCCTTGAAATGTTTAGCTAGAACGAAATCAGTCTGAGAAGCACCCCTCACATACCCCAAGCACACTTTGCCATAAAGCACAAAACTGAATTGATCGAGGGTCAGTAGCCATATTAACACATTTTCATTTATGCTGTTTTGTTTCTTCACTAGTTTTCTATTCTCCTTAGCAGTTTCTATTCTCCTCAGTATTTACTGGGCAGAAGCATTACCTGACAGGCTTTTGTAAAATGCAGGTTCTCAGGTCCCCAGTGACTTGGACCCTTTGCCTCGAACGTTGACTTTGCAAATCTACATTTTAACAAATGCCCCTCTGTCCTGTGGTGCCAAGACAATATCTGCAACTCACTGGCCTGCAGGGATAAAATTTCAATCCCTTATCACAGCACACATAGTTCTAACCTGGTCCTTGCCTATTTCGATAATCTATACTTCTTACCTCTCCCAGGGAACACCAGTGTTCTGGTTGAACTCCCACATTCCCACACGATTTCAAACACCTGTGCCATATTTCCCATGACTTCCTGGTATAGAGAGCTCTAGCCAATATTTATGATTTTATTTTTCCACCATCCCCCACGTTTCCTGAGGCTCTTGGGAAAGGAGGTTGCTGTTTTATCCCTGCCCCGCCCCTAAACATACTCTAATAGGATCTGCTCACCATAGAACCCACTTCCTCCGCCACAGGGAAACTAGAGTGACTATGTGAGACCAACCAAATGTATGTCTGGGGCTTTCCAAACAGGAAATGTTAAAAAGAAAAAAGAACTTTACTAGTGAAAAGTTGAGGACTGTCAAGGTCAGAACGTAGGTGAAGTCTTGGTCCCTGAAAATGGAGGAAGGCAGTCAAACAGAATAAAGCTGACATCCATAGAGGAGCAAAAATAGTTAACAAATATGAACTCACCAAAATACAATTTTGATACTGATAGTAACTGCTATATATTTTTAAGCTAAATATTCTGAAACAATTATTACTTGATCGATACATTGAGGTCTGCATGGGTTTATTTTACATAGGAAAATGCATTCAATTCTAAGATTTATTTAAGATTTTATCATTGCCCATCGTTTACTTCAAAGTGCTAATAATATGATAGCAAATGTTAATATTTACCTAAGATAATTTCTTATAAATGACCCTAATTAGCAAGAAATTACATTTTGTAGGTCATAGATCACTTTAAGAAACAGATGAAAGTTATATATTTTCTTGGTCCAAAAAATGCACATTTGCACAATTTTTGACAATTTCTAGAAAATCACAGATGGCTCTGAAACCCACTCATGGACCTCTTAGAACTCCCAGGGCTCATTGGGGCTGGTTTCTATTCTGTTTGTCACACCTGCTGCCACGCTACCTGTGTGCACACAAATGGATGAAGTTGACCTTCATGAGAACTGAAATTTATTTCATTTCTAGGTCAGAGATGGTAGATAATAAAACAGATGAGAGAATTCTAAGTGGCAATTCAGTACCAGGGAAAACCTTAACATAAACAATTTTAAAAACATCTTCCTTGGCTTCAGTTTTTGTTTTGGTTTTATTGCCGTTGGTGAACATGTTTGCTGGCTTTATTTTCTTATGATTTCTTAGTATATTTATTTGGTCTAATGTGAAATGCAAATGCTTTTCTAATGATTTTTCTTCACGTTGCCTCCTGAGCTTTGCGTGGTTCAAAGAGCTCACTTGATATATCCCAGGTGCTTTGTCTTCGTATCTGTTAAAGACGAGAAGCTCTCTGAAATATCAAATAGGTAATTCAAGATCGAATAGAGATGCTCCATATTGAATAGAGATTCTAAACGGTCTTCTCAACCCACACCTCATGAGAGAATGTTTAGGCTCTTTCATAGTCTGACATTTAAAAAGACATTTTATATTGTATTCTAATGATTACATGCCTGTTAGTCTGCTTTATTTTATGTCTAGCAAATTATCCACGGGCAGATGCTAGATCCTCTGTGTCCCAGGTAATTTTCACACAGTGTTTTGGTCAACATTATGAGTTGCATGTGACAAAAACAATGCATATCACCTAAGGGGAAAAGGAAGGGCAGGAGGTTACTGTCTTCAAAAACAGAAGAGTTCAGTGATAATTCTTCCTGCTGACACAGCCAAATTCAGAGGTCCAAACAATGTCAAGGGTTGATCCTTCCACAATTTGCATAGCTTTTCTCTGGGTTGGCATCATTATTTGATGGGTTCTGTCCATGAGTAGCTCTCAGCACCTCCAGGCTTGCATTGCCCTTGACTTCTCCTTCTGAGTTATGTATTCTTGCAGGTTCCTGGAGTTGAGTACCATGTACCTCACCTACTCATCCCTGAATCAGCCTGGACATACAGATCGACTCTATACAAATTATATGAGTTAAGAACAGAGAAGAGGCACTTTTCCAAAAGAAAATCAAAATATGATTATCAAATGAATGGCAATTATTAGAAGAACACTGGGTACCGGACAGAAGAAAACATACACCTACTACACTGGGTTTGCTAGCTTTAAGTACATAGCAAACGCTCCTTGGTTGATACAGCACCCATTCAAGACTGAAGATGAAGAACCATTTTGTGCCTGTCTTACGGCCCATTTGTCTGCAAGGCATAAACACTCACTCAATATAGTTTAAGAAAAAATGATTTTTATGTCACTCTCAACCAATCTCACTGTAAGAACTGTAGCAAGATCTCCAGAAAACCAAAATGTTGTCAGGCAGATACGTAAGTGTGTGAAGCTATTGGAGCAGGGGCTATAATGTGTGAAAAAAAGAAAGTAAAATTCCCAAGAATTCGCCATAAAACACATCCTCTCCAGTTCCCTGAGAGATATATACGGGATTGTCTTTCTAGAATTTACAACTTCCAGACCCCATATCAACACTCGTCTTCCTAGAGAAGCAATTTTGCAAAGTAGTTATAGGGTGAGGAGTTTAAAATCAGAGCAGAGGTTGAATTTCTCTTTCTGCATGTACTGGCTGTGAGATCCGGGACAAATTACTCACGGTACGTCCTCTCAGCTTGCTCCCTCATCTCTAACTGACCTCGCCAGCTGCTGTGTGGGTAAACTGAGATAACATGTCTAAAGCTCTTAGGGCAATGCCAACACATACAAAAACATGTATTCACTGCTAGCCATGGTTGAAAAAAATTCATTATTAAAAAAATAGCAATAACTACAGGTCCGTTCCCACTCCAAAGCTTTTATAGATCATATGGTAACTCTTTTTCTATATCTGCCCTAACCACCCGTATGGGACAGTGAGCCCCTTGAGGACAGTGATTGTGTTCTCTGTTTTCATACTAAATTCAGATCTTGATTTGTATTAGATCTTAAATAATTGCTGGTAAATAGAACTGAACCTAAGAATCTCTACAAGTCTATTATTTCTTCTAGGATGCAGAGCTGTGCAGCTCTTTGTTCTACTTTCTGCAGTCGGAGTGTGTAGGATATATTGCCCTCTGAAATTTTTAGCCAAGTGCCAGAAGAGAAGAGGGAGCTGTTCACGGAAAAGCAGGCTACGCGGTGCTTTTTAACTGGTGGAGGAGCTTAAACTGAAGGCAAGGACTGAGTTAATGTTATTTCATTTTAAGTACTGACAGTGTGCTTAGCAATCGGGAGAGAAGAAAGAGGCCGCAACATTCTTCGAGATATTGCATCAGAATTTTTGGTTCTGGGCTCCAACCCTTGCTGCATCAATTTACATTGTGAAGGTTATCTTCAAAGCCAGAAGGGTGAGAAACAGGAAAGTTTAAAATAGACATTTTTCTAGGGGTTACTATATCTAAAAATCCTTATATTTTAAAACTGGCTTCACCTTGATAATAGGACTCTGATTGTGGTAAGAAATAGTCTCATTCTTTTCCCCTTGAAAATGTACTTTTGCAGTGTGGGAGAATGCACTGAGCTACTTTTGAAGTTATGTTTATGGATATTTCATAGGCTGCATATACTTACAGATAACAGAAGGGCTAGCATTTCTCTCCTTCGGATTCCTGACTCAACTCCAGGACCCTTAATCAGCAGAATAAACCAAATTCTTGTTGGAAGCTTTGAGCACCTCCCACTCTGGCTGGCCGTGCCTCGGGGGCTTACCTGGCCTAGATAAAATTCACAGACATGGAAGGTGGGTGTGCAGTTACAGAATGGGAAGAGGTTAACTAACATCAGATGACCTTATACCCACCTGGAAAATGAGTAAGAAATGTTTATTGGGATCTAGGGGTAAAAAAGAGGATGAGGAGATGAGTTTGCAATACTGAGGAAGGGAAGGGGGGAAGGGAGGAAACTTGGAGGTGAAGGACAAAGCGTAGAGGGGAAGGTCATGAGTGGTCGCTTCTAGTAAGGGTCCTAATCGACCACTGCAAGTCACACAGGTAGGAGAGCTCCTGATCTTGAAAGAGCGGGTGCCCCTGTCTGAAATAGGCCCCATCGTTTGTAGCCTGACAACGTTGGGAGTCCCTTGGACTCAGTCCTGGGTCCTCTTTTCTTTCTCTTCTGTAGCCCTCCAGCCCTTTCTAACACTGTCTAGTCACATCACTTCAACTCATTTATGTACGCTGAGAACTCCAAATCCTGTTTCTTCTAAGTCCCGCCACCCCCTTGACATTTCAGTGTGGGTATCTTCAAACACCGAGTTCCATCCTCCCTAAGACAGAGCTTGATCATCCTGCAAAAACTGCTTCGCTTCCGTTTTTCTTGTCTTGGTAAACGATGCCACTATCCACATCCTTTCCACTTGCCCTGATAACTCCCCAGTCAAAGCAACTGTCCTGTCTTGTCTGACAACTCTGTCACCCCGAGCGGTCTCCACACGCACTTTGCCCTCCGGCATCCAGTCTCCATACTGCAGCCCGGGCGGTTTCTTTTCTCCGTCAACAACATTGTTTGATGGTGTCACGTTCCTGAGTCAAGGTTTTACATGGTTTCCTTCTGCTCTTGGAATCTAATCTCAAATTCTTAATGTAGCCTAAAAGCCCAGCATAATGCAGACACTTTCACATCACTTTCCTCTCCCTCCCTACACCCCGCCAGACCAGTTGCCTTGAACATGCAAAGTCTCACCTGGGCGCCGGACGTTTACAAATATGCTTTTCCACCGTAGCCCTCAAACACCTTCATGGGGCAACCCCTACTCATCTCTCAAGGCCCAACTTAAATCCCACTATTTCTGGGAAGCCTTTGCCATGTCCTGGAGTAGATTAAGACTGTCTCTTAGTTTCCCTCTCAATTTTCTATTCAATAAGATTCTTTGCATGTTTTTTGTGTATTATCAATCTCTCACTAATTAGTCTGTGAGCCTCAAGAGAAGCAGAGGTGACGTCCCTAGTGTTGTTTACCTAATGTTCAGCAGCAAGCATCACGCCCTGGCATGTAGTCGGGACACAATACGGTCTTTTTTTGAGAACTCACTAATGAAGGAAGTAACTATATTAAAGCATCAACTAAAGATGGCAGCGGTATTAGTCAGGGATCTCCAGAGAAACAGAACCAATGGAGGGGGAGAATGGAGGGAAAAAGGAGGGGAGGGAGATTGAAATGTGTGATAAGGAATTGGCTCATTTGATTATGGAAGCTGGCAAGTCCCAGGATCTGTAGGGTGAATTAGCAAGCTGGAGACCCAGGAGAGCTGATGGCTGAGTTCCAGTCCAAGTCCAAGGTCTAAGAACCAGGGGAGCCAAATCCCTAGTTCAAAGGCCATCAGGCAGGAAGATTCTCTTTCTTAGGGGAGGGCAGCCTCCATGTTCTATTCAGGCCTTCAGCTGATTGGATGAGGCCCACCCACATTATAGAGACAATCTGCTTTACCTAGTTTACTAATTTCAAGGTTAATCTCATCCATAAACACCCTCAGAGGAACATCCAGAATAATGTTTGACTAAATATCCAGGCACACTGTAGCCCAGTCAAACTGGCAAATAAAATGACCTGTTTACGTCAGGCAAATGGTGGCCTGGGTTTGGCTTTTGATTGGATATTAAATTTTCTTATGTCTCCACAATATTAATGATGAAGCCAAAATCCTAAAACACAAAAAGTTTTAGCAAAGTCAATTTGTCTGGCATGTTACTGGACAACTCTATTTATGATTTTCTTTTCCTAGCTGCTGAGCTTTATTTTATTTTAAAAACAGTGAAGCCAAGAAAAATGGTAGTAGCGCTAAAAATCAAGTCAGATGGCCCCCGGCCTCTGCCTGCGTCTTCGCCACCACTCCGTACACATGCCTGTCACCTCCAACAAAGCTCTGTGTGTTTCACAGATTTTTCTGAAGTTCTGGAAATAACCAACTTACTGTTAAGAAAACAAAAAACAGACCCGGATACCAAATACAATTTTTCTCAGAGGCTGAGGGAAAGAATTGTAAATAAAAAGTTAGACACGGGCAAGGGCTCTCTGAAGCAATGACCCGATGTCCCCAGCTTGGTGTCCTCTGTAAAGCCCTCCTCTCTCTCCATCCTCAGAGGCCATTCTCTTCAACAACCCTTCCCAGTGCAAACCCTCACCCTCATTTGGAAGAAATGCCCAACCTGGTCACAGGAGCCACTGCCTTCCCCGCTCCACAGCTCACATTAAAACGCAATTACGCGATCCAGCACATTTCCTGAAGATTACTCACTCTGGAAGACAGCAGAGGGCTCAAGCAAAACACTGCTCAGTGGAAGAGAGTTTCAACCTTCTGAATCTAGTTGATCTCAATGGTTTATACAGCAGTCCCCAACCTCTTTGGCACCAGAGACCAGTTTCCTGGAAGACAATTTTTCCCCGAATGGGGATGAGGGAAGGAAGAGAGGAGGCGGAGCTCAGGCAGTAATGCCAGGGGTGTCCACGATCGGGGAGGAGGGAGGCTGGGGACCCCTGGTTTATAATTTTTCCAAATGCTATGTGTTAGAAATGTGTGAGAAATAGAGGCAGGAGGAACTGAGTGATCTGGTCTAAATGCATCTATTTGATGCTGCACTGAGAGGCAGGCTGAGTCGGGGTTGACTTCAGCATGGGGGTGAAGGCAGGAGTGGGGTTTTTAAAAGAAAAAGTGTGGGGTTTATGAGGGGTTAGTCTCTTGTTCTTCCAGGTGGGTGCCTCAGGGTTTCAGGAAGTGACCTGGGACAATGGATTAGGTAAAGGGCTGGGCTGTCCCCAGGTACAGGAGGGTCAGTCTGGCCACTGGGTATTGTGGCTGGCGCCAATGTCTATTGTGATCAAGAGCTTCGATTAAGCCTCCAGCTACCAAGCGAGTCGGGATAACCGAGTCGTGAGCAGTCCAGTTGGTCGGAAAAGGGCTGACTGCGTCATTAGCATTCTGGCGGGTTGGGGGTCTGGCCTGACCCTTTCGTCGTGGACTGAATGTTTGTGTCCTTTCAAAATCCTACCCCCAATGTGATGCTAGCAGGGAATGTGACCTTTGCAAGGTAATCAGGTCATGAGCGCTGAGCCTTCATGAACAGGATTAGCTCCCTCACTCTCTACTCTTTGCCAAGTCACCTTGCCATGTGTGCCTTGGCGGAAACCTGAGCTCAGACTTCCAGCCTCCAGAACTGGGAGAAATAAATTCCTGTTGTCGATAAGCCACCAGTCCACAGTATCTGTTGTAGCAGCCCATACTGACTACAACACCAAACACACAATATTCATGGTGTCCCTACCACATGCCAGGCACTGTGCATTTTGAAGGGTCGCCAAACTTTCGACTACCAGAACACAATACACACACACCCACACACATGCGGACACACTCTCATGGAAAAACAGTATTTACCCATTGTACATGTACCTGGAAAGTTTCTCCTGTCCACAGGGCAGAAAGCAGTTTACATTTCAATGCGGAGAAGTTTTCCTTCCTTTATGCACACTCTGTTTGTGCACACCAAGCCAGGCTCTATCTTTGTCTAAGAAAATAGCAGATAAAAGTGTATGTACAAGCAACATAAACATTCACCTCACATTACTCCTAGGTACAAAAGGACTGGAAAAAATACCTGAAATTAGAAGTTGTTTGTTTCTCCTTGACTCTCATCCAAAGTCCCCACACCCCCACTTCTCCACAACTGGTTTTGACAGGCAGATGGGAAGAAAAGGGGAGTGTGTGCTTTTCCTCCAGTTATACAAATATATATCTGATAGATGTAAGTACATAATATCTATATACATATATTTACATAGTCAAACTTGATGTGTCTTAAAATAAAATGTAACTTGTTGTAAGAGGAAAGCTCTTTTCCAAATGCAAGTTTGCAAGATGGGTTTCGTAAGGAGGCTCACACTGCAGTCGCTGGGTTCCTGAAAGGTGACCTTCACCCCCAGCTCCATTAGTCAGCAATTCAATCTTCTTAGTATCTTAAAGGGGTGCTAATAGCTGCAAATTGTCCTGACATATGCTACCAGCTGCTTCTTTAAAGCAACAGTTACACAACTTGCTTTCTCTCCATTGAATTTAGAAAAATGTTCTTCTTGAACAGTTGCTTTCCATTTCCGAACTCAAGTTTGGAATTAAAAATTGGGAACCCGTATTTGCAGGAGCGTCCCACAGCCATTCTCCACATCTTAAAGCCGCTCTTACTGAGGTACACTTTGATGTCTTCTCAATCTTATCATCCCGGCACACCCTGACTTAAAGACCTCCAACAACTTCCCATGGCACTCAAAATACAACACAACTCACTGTGGCCAACAAGGCCGTGCATGGCACCATCCTTTCTCTTCCTTTCCGGGTTATCTGACACGCCCACTCTCTCCTAGCCACATGGCCTTCTTGCTGCTCCTCTAGCACGCCAAGCTTATTCGGCCTTGGGACTTCGCAGCTTTCCCCAAGATCTTTGCATAGATTACTACTTCTGCATATTCGGTTCCTCTCCAAAATTCCTTCCTGAGTATCCTCTGTCTGAAATAGCACACAGACACTTTTCACTGTCTATCCCCTACTGCTCTTTATCTGTTTTCATAGAATTTATCATAATGTGATATATTTTTTACCCATGTATATTTTTTGTTATTTACTTATTCCTCTATGTTATATAATTGTTAAAGGGGGTCATATCTATCTTATTTATCACTATACCTTCCAGTGTCTAGAACTAAGACCAGTCATTAGTAGACACTCAATACTTGTTGAGTGAATGAATGATACTTGTCATATTTTTTCAAAGATCTTATTTATTTATTTTTAGAAAGGGGAAGGGAAAGAGAAAAAAGAGAGAGACATCAATGTGTGTTTGCCTCTCGTGCACCCCCTACTGGGGACCTGGCCCACAACCCAGGCATGTGCCTTCACTGGGAATTGAACTGGCAACCCTTTGGTTCACAGGCCAGCTCTCAACCACTGAGCCACATAGCCAGGGTTGATACCTGCCACATTAATATACCACCTTTTCTATTATTTGCTTAAGTTGTTTTGTTTAAATTGAATATCTTTGTTACTTAAATGGCTATATTTTAAATTTTAAAAATCAAAAGTAACTAAAGCTCATAGTCACATTTGTCACAAATAAAAGGAATCCAAAAATTATCAAAAACGAAATAGTATTATTGCACTTCACTTAGCTATTATTCTAGTCAGACTCTGAGGCTGGCCCTCCCCCGTTTAGAAGGAGAGCGAGAAAGGTTACGTGCATCAGAGGGGTCATAAGGACACACTTGCACCCGTCTCACTGTCTTCTCCTCAGGACATCAAAGGCATTGAGAGGAAGTAAAAGAGAAAATGTTTTGGCTTATGAGATTTGAAGTTATGCAATGCCATGCCATCATACTACTTAAAATACTCACACATGTCATTAGTGGTGACTTTTCACACACTGGGACGCCCTGCACTGAATGGTTAAGCTCTTTACACGCATCCAATTCTGGGACTCTGTAAGGAATGAAAGCAACTTGCTCAGTTCGTGCAAAAGTTAGAATACACTGTGGAGCCAGATTTTCTGACCTAGCCCAGGACTGCATCCACTAAATTAACCACCTTCACCAACTAATATCAAAACTATACCAACCATCTTTCTACACACCTGTGATCTGGCTTTGGCCTTTCCTTGAAGTGATCAGATACTCCAAGTCTGTGGCCATGAATTGCAATCAAAGCTCACCCATGGGCTAATTCAAGGTCTAGAAGAATAATGAATTTTACAACCCTTAATGCAAAGTCAATTATACAACAGGGCCCCTTTTTCAAGAGTTTGCACCATTTGCATATGTGAAATAAAGTTGATGTGCAGTGGGAATGACAGAAACAGATGCTTCTGCCACCACTTAATATGAAATATATTTTTCCATGCTGGTGAACAGGCTATCAGCTGTAGAAGGTGTAGGTGAAAAGGGTCTTACATTTTAGAATCCATTGACTATAAAATGTTTCCAACTTTTCCCAAAACTCATTGTGTGCTGTTCACTGCAGTGCTATACATTCCTAAATTGGGTGAGCTAATAAAACCCACAGCTTAATGGTTGTCCATAGGTTGATATTTTCACTTCTGCTTCTAAGATATAAATACCCAGATTGAAAACCTGAGTTTCTGACCACCCGAGCCCTGATAACGTGGGTTCATTACAAGTGGTTATCACAGCAATAAGCAGAGTATTGCAAAACTGAGATAGAATAATATATCCATATAGAATTTAAGGAACTTAAAATATACAATCAAGGATATTTAAGATGAAATTCTAAATCCACTATAGTATAACCAACGTTTAAATGTCTGTTTTCACCAAGTTTTCCAGCCTTAATTTATTCATTTATTCAATAGTCACTTGTTGTTAAGAAGCAACATGGTATGGCGAATAGAGCGAGAAATTTGGCATCAGATGCACTGGGGCTCATATTTTCCCTCTCCCACTTACTAATTCTATGAACTTGGATGAGAAACCTGGCTCTTCTGAGGCTCTAGTTCCTGTTCTACATAAAAATGATAATGCCTTTCAAGGCTGTTGTGGAATTAAATTAAATAACATGTGAATCCAATACAGTTTTTGACAGCTACTAGGCAATTAGCAAATGTCAACCTCCTCATAAAGCCCTCTTCCTTTCCTGGAGCCAGCCCACCCGACGATGTGCTGCCGCATGTCGTAAACACAAAAACGTGGCATGCAGTTGTTGACTCAGGAGGTCACAGTGTGAAAAATTTCAAATTCTTTCCTGCCTTAGTGCCATACGTATGATTTTTCCATCTAAAAGGCTGGATATGATTCTTTTACCCTCAGGTGTCTCTTTCCTTCTCATCCTTCAGATCTAAGTCTACTCTGAAGAGGAATCTATCCTCCCTATTGCCTCATATAGTTAGTCTTAATTCCCAATATCCCATTTCTTTCCTTCATGGTGCTTATCACTATATAATCACTGTGTGTGTGTGTGTGTGTGTGTGTGTGTGTATTTTCCTCTACTGCTAGATGGTAAGAGGGCTGGAAACACATTGTTCTTGTCACTAATATATCCAGTTCCTTGTTTAGTGCCTAGCATTTGGTAAAAATTCAAAACTATCTGCTCAGTAAATGAATGAAGGTACAGTGTTGAACAATAAGAACATGTCTCTCACTTATGAAAAACCATTCTAAAGTGAAAGTCAAGTATTAAACAATAAATTAAAAACAGTTGTTCAATTATAACTGAACAGCATGAAATACATAAAAGATGTTAAGGGTATTTACTAAGGAATAAAGAAACATCCATAATATGATTTGATGAGCACTATATCAAAGCGCTTCATGAACAAAGATGATGGAAAGACTTCTCTGACTAAACAGAGAGAGCGAACCTGAGATTACGTGGAGTCCCTGGTATTCTAATCTAGGACTTGAAGAATAAGTACAATATTTTCAGAAGCTGAGAGAGTAAGAGACTATTCTATGATAGAGGACTTCCAGTAAACAAACTCACATCTTCCATAGAATATTTGTCAAAAGATAGAAGGAAATGCCAAACAGGGAAAGAAGAGCATGTATCAAAAGTTACTCAGTAGAACTTTGGGTTCAGCTCTGACACATGAAGAGCTTGGGAGTCGTCATTTTCATCCTTACAAAAAAAAAAAAAAGCTGGACATATGGACAAACTGAAAATCAATGACTCCTCTTGGACTTGCCAGAGAATTGAGTTTACAGGGTAAAGAGCAGGCTTGAAATCTCAAGAGACAGGTTCATGTAGACAGATAAAGCCAAGATCTGCTTTGTCCCCTGAACAGAGGCTGCCATGAATCTAAATGGTGTGTCATTTCCCAGGGCAGCTCTGACAAACACCACTAACTGGGAGGCTTCCAGTCCTCCTCTTTCATGTGGCTATGTCTCGGCGTGTCTCTGGGCCTCCACTCCGTGTGTTGCTTCTGTGTGCCATACTGATAGACTGAGATTTTTCCAAATCATCAAGTCCTGGCTCCTTTTTGCTTAAGATACTTAACATTTATTTCCTCAATTTCTGTCTTTCCTCTCACATTGCATTAAAATCAGAAATCTCTCGCCATTTTCTCTTGTAAAGACATCAGTCATTGGATTGAAGGCCCATCCTAATCTGTATGACCTCACCCTAACTTGATTACATCTTCGAACACCCAACGCCCAAATACAGGCTCATTCACAACTGCAGGGGTTCAGACTGGCCAGACCCGAGGGGAGCTGGAGAGAGCTGAGCTGCCAAGTAACGTTTTTGTGTTTGTAACATGCAGTAGCACCTCACCTAGTCAGGTGGGCTGGCTCCAGGAAAGAAAGAGGGCTTTATGAGTAGGTTGACATTTGCTAATTGCCTAGTAGCTGTCAAAAACTGTATTGGATTCACATGTTATTTATTGGCTTTGGAGTAGCCAATTAAACAATGAGCCAAATGAAATAGCAGTCAATTCTCGATCGCTTACTGTGATAGTGTAAGCAAGGGCCTAAACCACAGAAAGCACTGACCCCGCTCTGTTCTCTTCCATGGAATGGGGCTCTTGCAGAGGGCCAGGTGGATCTGCACAGACTTAGGGAGTTTTCTCACTGTGGAGAGAGCCCCCAACAAAGACTTCCTGTCATTTATTCTGGCCCTGAGGCCTAGAGGGAGGATAAGGGAAAGGGCTAGGAATGGAAAAGCAGTGAGTTCTGAGTCAGAGCGGAGAAAAGGGTGCTTTCAAAGGACACTCCACCAAGTAAGGAGGTGTTGGCAAGGGTATCTGAATAAAGCTTAATACAAAGGCTTTTGGATGCGGGTGCTTAGGCCAGGAATGCAGACATGTGTAAGAAAGGGGTTGGCCAGGAGGGCCTGAGTCCTTTCCTTCCAAGACTGTTCACAAGGTCTGCTGAGGGAAAACCAACTTTTCCAGATGAGGTTGGCAAGCAAAGCCTTTGTAATTGCCTAGGTATGGGCCTGAAAAAGCACACATAAGAGATGATCAGAATTTGGACACCTCAAGGACTTGAACACATCTTTTCCTTTCCTTTTTTTTTTTTTTTTTTTTTTTTTGGCAGGAGAGAGAGACACAATTGGATCTACTATAAATGGTAATTTTGACAAACTTCTGGAGGCTGAGTGTGGTCTGGTGTGAAAGAGAGAAACTCTCAAGGCTGCAGTCAAGGGGGCAGATGCTTTCGTGGGCTTTACCTCCAGGAATCCCACCAAGTACGCCCAGAGAAGATCTAACAGAGACCCTCTCTTAGCTCTACCAAGGAAGAGGAAGCAATGTGAATACACCCAGAGCCATCTCCTGAGGAGCCCTTCTCTCCAGAGGAAAAGACTTGTCCAGAGCTTTACCCTAGATAAGGGAGGACATTCTTCTGATTCTAGTGCCCCTGAGTCTTCCTGTGTCACCTAAGGGGGGAAAATGATAGTCCACAGGGCCAGGGCTTCAAGAAAATAAACTGGGAATACTGCAACCAAGAAAAAAGCAGGACAAGGGAAGAATAAAAGGTAGACTACTGGAAAAACAGCTGTCAAGGTCACAGTCCCAAGACACAGGGCTAATAAAAGATGGATGGGAACTAGTAGAGAAAGTTACAACCAAGAGATTTTTCTTTAGTGGATAATATTCCATCACACTATTATGTTGACACAAAATTATGGAAAAGTCAATTTCAGGAAGGAGGAGAATTGCTAGAATGGTGTTCTTAAAAAAGCACAGGAAAATGAGATCCAGTAGACCAGGGAAATGTTGGTCTTAAGTAGACCAGGGGAATGTTGGTCATAAGTAGAACAGATAGTTTTCCCATAATAACAGAAGGGAAATCAGGACAAATGAATACAAATACATCTAGGTTCATACAAATGGTACCTGTATACCAGCCCTCAAAAACCCTAAAAATCTACTTCTCATTTGATAAGAAGGAACAATGGGTCATTACTCTGTTTTTCTACTGATAGCCCTTTATTAAAAGATTTTAATTGAATCCAGGTTCTGAACAAACAGAGTTTTGCAAAGATGTGCTAACTCAATTAGCTGGAAATGAAAAGTACAAAAAAAATAACATTCAGTTATGTAGTCGATCAAAACTATCTTGCCTTCAAATGCTCCATAATAATGAATGAAGTAGGAAGCAAAGTTTGAAAGCTTTTCTCCACTTGAGTATCCTACTCTTACAAACATAACTCAACAATGTATCATTGTCTTCTGACCGTAGCCAGTCCTAGTTGTTGGATGAGACAGTTGATTGTGGCCTTGGTCAACGATGCTATATCTCTTTCAACTTTCCCATATAATTTGACTTAGGAGTCCCTGGATTATGGTAAATTCGATATTGAAATAAAACTTTCAAAGCCTGTGGAAATATACAACACATTGGAAGGGTGCACATCTGGATGGGCTCCCAAAGCTGATTAGCTATGACTGGCACCCCACTTCAGTCCCTAGACTGCTGAAGCATCAGTTCCTGGATCAGGGTCAGACTTGATCAACGTCCAAACTAAATCAATGATATAGGAAAAATTGAACAAGACTGGCTGTTAAGCCCTTGAGAACAATGGAGGTTTGCATTTCTCATTCTGATGAGCTAACAAAAAATATAAAATAATGAAACCACTCAGTCTTAAACCGCACTGATTTTTCCACAGACCACAAGTGTACGCAGCATATTTTCAGGATTCAAAAGCTTAAGAATAGCAGCTCTAAAGGCAAAGAAAACTTTGCTTTCTTTGAGAATATCTGATATTTACATATAGAACTAGACATTTTTCACATTTGATCCAAAAATGACGGCTGATCCAAGACCTACAATTACTTTCTTTGTATTAATTGTTGGGAACAGTAATTCTGATTCTAAGGGTTATAGTGCTTCTGTCTCATTCAAAATTAGCACTGTCTGTCCTTTGGTTTGTAGCATTGGAAGGTTCACCCTAAAAGCAGACCAGTTCTTTTTTAAAACACAAAATTAAATTCACTTGCAAATATTGAAAGCTTTTAGAAATCAAACCTAAACTTTATCCATCATAAAGTTACCTATACTTCACTATGGCTAAATGAGAATATAAAATACTTAGTTCTGAAAAGAAGTAATGTCATTATGTAACATGCAGTATTGTCACCTTTTGGTACACTACTTGCTGAGTCATTAATAAATGCACAAATCTGCAGAAAGTACATGTCATTGGAAATGCACAGGAAATATCTGAAAGAAAGGTAAGCACTTGACAATCAGCAGAGAGTGTGTTTCAAAGGACAAGTTGATCTTCTCAAGTGATCTAATCTGCATGCATCATTAATATCTTTCCAATTATTTAGGGCACAATTTTTATTTTTCACAAAAGGCATCATGAGAAGATTTATAATAGTCTGTTCAGTGGTTACAATACCACTTCTGTTTACCTAAATAAAAATATCTCTCACTTCCCATGTGTATCTACACCACCTTCCAATGCTACAAACCAAAAAAAAAAACAGACAGTGCAATAGGTTTTGTAATGTTAACTGATTTATTTTTGTTAATACCCATAAATATCCGAAGTAAACACTGTAGCATTTTTAAATACCTGTCATAAGGAACTTCAGCAGAAATAGCCACAAATATAAGTATACCCAATATACTCTGCTGATATATAATTGCACATATAAAATGTAGTACTATAAATACATAAATATTTCTAATCATAGTTTTGTACCTATGAGACCAAATCTAGATTTCTCACTTTTTTCCTAAGAAATTTCATTGGTAAGTCTGAGCTAAAACTCAAAAGAATGTGAGGATGGAAATGAGACAGGAATTCTTTGAAAAAAATAACTATTAAAAAAACTAATTTTCTTATCCATATTAATAGGAAACAATCCTGTCTCCATAACATTGCCTCATACCATAAGTGCAAAGCTAATAGCGTAAGTCAGCAGCCTTTTGCTAATTCTAGAAGCTTTCCTTCTGAGTTTAGACCCCTTGTCCTGTTTGAGTTTGGGGAGAACATGGAGGGTGCAAAGTTCTCAGCGCCAATCACACGCCAGAACAAGGCCTGTCTATCTGGAACCTGCCCTTTCCCTGAGGAGAGCCCTGTCCCTCAGCTCCTGAGGACTGCGTGGCTTAGATTTCATAATTTATCATTGGTGTTCCTATAAAGGCAACACTCAGAAAGCAGGATAATTGGAAATGCTTTTGAGTTTCCATTTGTGGTATAAATACTGACAGCAGCTTGTAATGTTTACTGTAGTGAGCCCTGGTGATTGTCCACACACACAGCACAAACTAGAGCAGCCAGAGCCTTCTCAGCCACTAGCAGAATGTGAATGTTAATGGCTTCCCCTCTTGCTTTCTACTCTATGCTCCTCTGACCTTATAGCCTATAGATACTCAGTAATGACATTGGCAGTAATGTTGAAGACCCAAGTATACCCAGGCAGCATTTTTCATGAAAAACTAGGACTGTATTGCCTCCCTAGTAATCAGGGATGTATGAAAATATGGTTTTTATAAATTTTAATGACACCATGGTTTAGCAGGAAAAGGATGGCACTTAAGATCGAGAGCTACGGCCTACTCCAAGCTGCCAAACATTTAGGACTGCAGTCCTGTCATTTTCCAGGAGCCTTTGCTGGGATGTGGGGATAGAACCTGATTACAAACACGCGCTATGGGATTTTGATTGACCAAACGCTGGATACATTGTATACAGCACACGGTCAAGGGCAGCATGAACTCTCCAGTCTATCACTATGGCACTGCTCCCCACAAGGCCACAGGGAATAAGGCAATGACATCTGTGAGATAATAAGCTCACTAGAGATTGTCTTTGGGATTGAGTCAGGTCTCAGAGCAGAATTTCAGCAAGGCTGCATCCCAGTGGCCCGGTCTTTTTTAGTCTTTTACCTGCACCAGTTTCAGCAGAAGCAGGAACCCACCTATCACCTTTCTACCCCACTCCCGATGGCCACCCTGGAAGCCAGGCTGCACATCTAATTGGCTTGTCCACTGTGGGAAAACAAACAAATGCAGAAGGAAGGTGTACTTTTAATGGTATAGGTGTTTTTTTTTTCTTTCTTTGTTTGGTTTTGTTTTTCCTTGCTCATTGAGGCAAATCTCAGCAATCTTCAAAAAAAAAAAAAAAAGACAATCTGTTAATGAGTACAAGGTCTAGTTCAGTTCCTTCTCTGAGAACACTTCACTGTAGAAAGTCTCTAATTGCCCTTCATTTAAACTCTTCACTAGAGTAATAGACCTGTTCCATTCCCTCTGATAAGCTCACCAGACTGACTAGTATCCATGGCGTGATGAACTTACAGGTGACCTGCTAGCACTCTATCCAATTATGGGCCCCCAGCTGAGTTGCACTTTTACTAAGAGTCAACTGGGTTTGTTTTCCCCTTCCCTGTGGGTACCACCTAAGCTTGTTAAGGTAATGAAAGCATTTAATGAACCATTATGTAAACCACCAAAACAGGAGTTCAAAAAGAATGAAAGGTATTTTCCAATGTAACCCAAGTCGAATGTTTTGAAAAGATGTTCGCACAGGACTCTCAAAGATTGTATTGAATTCGGTGTGCCTGAGATGGAGGAATCATAAAAGTCTACAAGGAGTCTGGAAGTAGACAGCTTCACAGATATTTTTCAATTCTGTCTCTTTTTAAAGAAATGGAACCTGGGAACAGGATATGAGAGACACAACCTCATGAATGGAGTTTAGTCAAGAAAAACGGTTCAGAACTCTCTAATCAGTGAAGCTTCCTTCAAAGAAAGGCCTCAGATTATGTTAGCGAGATTGGCAAATAAATATACTTTAAAATTTTTACATTAAACTCAAGTATTTAAGTGTGCATATTTCATTTTTTATGATTCCCTCTTAAAATGACTTGTTTTTTTAAGATTTTACTTATTTTATTTTTTAGATGGGGGGGTGGAGAGAGGGAGAGAAACAACGCTTGGTTGCCTTTTGTGCACCCCCTACTGGGGACCTGACCTGCAACCCAGGTATGTTCCCTGACTGGGAATCAAACCGGTGACCCTTTGGTTCATGGCCAGCGCTCAATCCACTGAGCCACACCAGCCAGGGCTCCAAATGACTTTTTCAATTAACCCACCACCCATTGTTCCCAATTGCCTCAGGTAAGAGATCTGCTTATTTTTCTAATTCTAACCACATTCGCTTTCTCCTGCTTTTCACTCTGCTTCCTCCAGGAATAGTATTTATTAAGAAATCTCCCTATAGAACACCTACTTGCTAGCAGGTAGAAAGATAGCAAGTCTTTGCGTTCTAACAGTGAATAGTGATAAGGAATCCTATCAACCTGCATGAATACAGATTTCATTCTGGCTTCACTTTCCTTCCAGCCTTGTTACCACCCCGTGACAGTTTGCATGACTGAGGGGAGAGGGTGGCTAACTCCTTGGTGCAGATGTAATTCATGGCGATTTAAAGTGAGTCAAGAAGTGAATGACTTTGAAATAACGCATGCACCCCATGCTGAATTTAATCAGGGTTTATTAAAACATGAGTTACTTAGGCTTTTTTTGCCCTTCATGTATCCTCGTTTAAAAACAAGCTTACCAGGAATTAAACCAAAACCCTCATAGTGCCCTTCATATTTTCTGAATTGTGAGCTTTTTATGAAAATGACTTGTCGGAATGCGAATGGTTAAAGATTCCGTAGCTCCCCTTCGTCACTCCTCAGGTACATTATCAGCACACAGCACATTTCTCTTCACTCTGAAATTGGAGAAAATGATGCCGCTGTGAAGCCTCTGGGACTCCTCACTAAACATGAATATTCAACACCAAGAACAGAAGCTTCAGCACATCAAATTAAACAGAACCTTAAGAGGAGCTTATCATTTTTAAGTCATTTGCATCTTTCTCCCCAGACTTCCCTCTCCCAACTGTGGAAGATGACGAGGCACCTCTACCCACTCAGCATCGATTTTATGTATTTGAGTGAAAAGGCAAGTGGTTGCTGTCATTGGAGTTCCAATGACAGAAGGAGCAGGCGCCGGTCACCTGTAACAAACAGCCACACAGCCACCAGTGCCAGTGTTACATGGGATCAAGTTATTATTGACAAGCCTCACAAAATCATTCAAGTCCTATAAGAGTGAGCATGTGTTAGGAATTCTCAATTAGGATGGCTGGGTTGCAGGGATCAGAAACCCAACTGCAGCTGGTTTAAGCAATAGCAGGAATACGTTGTGATGCTTTTTCTGAATGTAACAGGGGAGTGGACTGGCCTCAGGCACGTCATCATATCTTTTGCATTTTCCCTAATCTCTGCTTTCCAGATAGTCCTCACTGTCTAAAGGCAAATTCAGCCAAAAGAGCTCACCTGAATGTCCATGTCAGGCTCCTGATTGTGCCATCCTAGGTGGGTTACATGTCTGTGCTTTTGGTAGGGACCTCGGGGCCAAACAATTACCAGCCCTTTCAGGAGTGCAGGGTGCAGGGTAGGAAGGAAGGAAGGAAGGAAGGAAGGAAGGAAGGAAGGAAGGAAGGAAGGAAGGAAGGAAGGAAGGAAGGAAGGAAGGAAGGAGGGAGGGAGGGAGGGAAGGGAGAGAGAGAGGTAGGGAGGGTAGAAAGAACGAAGGAAGGGGAAAAGAAAGAAGGAAGGAAAGAAGGGGGGAAGGGGGGGAGGAAGGAAGGAAAACACCAAAAATAAATAAAATAGGAAACATCAACAAATACATCTTTCAAAGAGCTAATAGAGTGGTAGGGAGGGAGGATACTTATTGGGTAATGAGAAGGATACAAGCTTTGGAGCAGGAGTTCTGTATATGAAAACTGTTCCTACCACCTACAAACAGTGAGTGCCTAAGTCACTCATGTCTCTAAGCCTGCTTTCCCACCTGCAAAGCAAGTCCTAGCTTGAAAGATTATTTCAAGAATTAGGTATCATCCTTGTAAAGCACCTAGCATGGGGCCTGCCAGATAATATAAGTTCAGAAAAGGATAGTTCTTATTTGGATGAGGCCAAGGAGCTAAGATTAATTTTAAATCACAACCAAAAAGAAGCAGAGAGCTGAAAAAATATGAAAAAATATAAAGCTTACTCTCTCTAACAGAGAGTAAATAAATGACCATATTAGCTTTGAAATATTTCAAGTTGGGGGAATGGGTGAAGAGGTGAGGGGGCATAACAAGTACAAATAGGTACTTATAGAATATCCTTGGGTATGTAAAGTACCGTATAGGAAATGGAGTAGCCAAAGAACTTATACACATGACCCATGGACCTGAATTATGGTGTGGGGGATGCTGGGTGGAAGGGGACAAAGGGGGAAAATTGGGACAATGTAATAGCACAATGATAAAATATAATTTTTAAAAATGTATTGTTGTAGGGTGAAGTAGTATAGAGACTCATTTACAAACCAAGCATGTGTGCAGAGTGTGTCGCTGCAATAAATATGTGACAATTTCTTTCAGTCTCAATATTCATGTTGATATTTAATACACGTTGAATGGTCAGCACAATTCAAAATGGACTAAATGCACTTCCAAAAACAGAACCAGGAGAAGGCAGCAGCCCTGGCTGAATATAAAGCTATGCAGACATGCAGAGGGCAAACCTGAGAGCTGAGCAGCAAGTAAAAGTCAGGGAAAATTGGAAACTGATGGAATTGTGAAAACACTCCCCAAACTACACAGAGATCCAATGACAATAGGTGGAAACATCAACTGCTTGAGATATTTGAACATAAAGGAAATCAAAAATTATGTCCCCTAAAATATGCTAATTTAAGGCCCAATGATTATTTCGAACTGAAAACATTTGAGAATCTTATACAAGAAAAGCTCCCTCCCAGCGTCCTATTTGCTTCAAACTAGGACACACATTTTCCAAGTGCCCATCCTCCCTTCTCTACCAGGAAAAACAAAAGGTTATCACTGGAACCAACTAGAAACCCTAACAGCCAGGTAGCTTTTAACTACCATTAGTTTCCCATATATGGACCTTCCCATATTTGCGGCTCCCAGGAGCCTAAAATTGCTTTCCTTTGTCCTTTCATTTCTTTACAAATCATTATTCTTTGTTTAAAATGCTATATAAGCCTGAATCACCCCTTTGAGTTACTCTTCTGTAAGTTCCTCATATATATACATGATAATGAGCTCCTGTTGTTTTTTTTTTTTCTTGTTAATCTCTTTTTTATTACAGAAATGCAGCCAAGAACTTAAGAAAGATAAAGAAAAAAATTCTGTTGAAAAAAAAAATTCTCTCCCCTACAGACACAACCTCTGCCAATCACTGGTAGAATACTACCATAAATCACGCTAGCTCAACGGTGACCCCTAGGAAGCTAGATTTTAATATAAAAACAAGAATTGGAGGAAAAACAACAAAAATGCTGAGCAGAAACATCAGTGTCTACAACTAAAAGAAGAGAGAGACTCCACAGAATTAGCCCAGCCACTTATTAAACAAACAAAATGATAGCCACAGAAAAACACAGAGGAGGAGAAACTCAGAACCCAGAATGGCTACAATATATCAGAAATAACCAGTTTAAAACAACAAATCTAATGAGAGATGAAAAAATAGGAATGTTTGATTCCTATTAGAAAAAGAAAAAAATAGGAAATTGGAAATTTCTAAGGGTGCCCAGATTTTGGACTTGGCAGAGAAAGACTACAAAACCACTATCGTAAATATGGTCAAAGCAGTTTAAAAAAAAAGTTTCAAGAATTAAAGGAAATGATGATGGCAATGACACAATAAATAGATAATTTCAATATAAAGAAATTTATTTTCACTAAAATGCTGTAGTTGAAAGTATAATAACTGACTCAATTACTAAAGCCGATTCTAGAAAAGAAAGATATAATATTATTTCATTAATTCCTCCATGTAATTTATTCCATGAGGTTACCAAAGGCAAACAAAGACACACAAGGAAAAAAAATTATAGGCTAATATGTAAAAATTTCTCTACAAAATATTAGCATACCAAATCCAGTACTATAGAATGATGATTATACACCGTGACCAGGTAGGATTCATCCCAGAATTATAAAGCTGCTTCGACATCTCAAGATCAATGAACGTAATATGCCTCTTAGACCAGGGTTCCCCAACCACTGGGCCTGGGACCAGTAGGGGTCTGGGCCTGTTAGGAAACGGGCCACACAGAAGGCGGTGAGCCTTGGGCAAACAAAGCTTGCCTAAGCTCTGCCTCCTATCTCCCCCTGTCTCCCCTGACCCGTGGTCCATGGAAAAATTGTCTTCCATGAAACTGGTCCCTGGTACCAAAAAGGTTGTGGACCACTGTATTGGACTAAAGGACCAAAATCACATTACCATCTCAATAAATGCAGAAAAGGCATTTGATAAAAATTCAATGTAGTCATAATTTAAACTCTCACCCCAGTAGGAAAAGAAGGGAACCTTCTCCAACTTGATAAAGAGCATTCAAGAAAACCTACGGCTAACATGAAACTAGACTTTCCTTCCCTCCGCGTTGGGTCCATGGCAAGCCTGTCACTGTTAACTTTGCCGTCACCACTTCTACTGAACATTGTACTAGCGGTTCCGGCAATAAAGCTAGCACAATAAAGCTAATAATAATAACAATAATAATAGGAAGAAGCAAACAGGTAAAAAGTAAAACTATAAAATTTTCTCTATCTATAGATAATAAAATCTTGTACAAAATCCTAAGGAATCCACAAAAACACTGCTAGAACAAATAAACAAAATCAGCAGGTTCACAAAATACAAGATTAATAATTCATTGTATCAGTACATTAACAATGTGCAATCAGAAAGGGATATTAGAAATAATTCCTATTCACAATGGCATCAAAAAAAGAATAAAGTACTTAGGAATAAATTTAACAAAAGTACAAGACTAGTACACTGAAAACTACAGCCACTGTGGGAAACAGCTTGGCAGTTTGTTACAAAGTAAAACAATAAACTTACCATATGACCCAACAATTTTATTCCTACGTAAGCAAAACAAAAACAGGTTTGCACCAAAACTCACATACAAACAATCATAGCGGTATCACTCATGGTAACTGAAAACTGGCAACAATTCAAATGCCTACCAACTAGAAAATGAATGAAGAACCACGTATATCCACTCT
The DNA here is from genome assembly GCA_004026765.1 of Micronycteris hirsuta. Taxonomy (NCBI): domain Eukaryota; kingdom Metazoa; phylum Chordata; class Mammalia; order Chiroptera; family Phyllostomidae; genus Micronycteris; species Micronycteris hirsuta. The sequence continues at coordinate 246,585 of PVJI01000562.1, forward strand.
GTGGAATATCATTCAGGAGTAATTAAAAAAAAAAAAAACCTAACTACCAATCCATGCTATTGTATAATATGCTCAAAAATTATGCAAAAAGTACAAAATATATCATGTTTAGAACTGGAAAACTGTAGAAATAGGCAGCGGCTCAGTGGCTACTGTAGAAACAGACAGGACCAGCTCACAGATGCTGGAGGGGGGAGCAGAAATTGACCACAAAGAGGCACAAAGGATCTTTTAAATTTGATAAAAATGTTCTAAAACTGGATTACAGTGACGATTATACCATTCTATAAATTTACTATCATTATTCATTTTACACTTAAAACAGGTAAATTTTATGGTATATAAATTTTACTTCAGTAATGCTATTAAAATAAATGAATACAGATGACATAAAATAAAAATTAAATGACTAGAACTACAATTTATGCCACTTATAATTAATATCTATTGAAATTACATACAGATGATGATTCTATCATTTCTTGATCTCTCTTACAGTGGGGGATGATTCTATCAGTCCTCTGTCAATTTCAAATTATGATTTAGAGGAGATCTGAGAACTGAACTGGATAAAGAAGGAAAGTGAGACAGGAGGTTTTAAAGAGCAACTGAAAAACTATAACATAATAGTAAGATCAAGATCTCATGTATGTCACTGAGTACCAAATTTCATGTCATTCTATATAAATAACATGTAAAGCAGATGATAAATGGATGAAACCATGAATGTTGACATCTCCAAGTCCTAATGTTAACATAAAAAATGAGTGACTAGTTCTAAAAGTCAGAAAACTTAAATACTCACATTGTGTATCTTTTCTCTGTCCCAACCAAGAAACTGATAAACTGCGAGGGTTTTGAAATCATTTTCTCAGATAAAGTACTACAGAAATCCTTTCCAAACATTTACGATCATTTCTTACATCAAGAAGAGAAATAGGATTGTTTTTCTTCTGAGGATTGAAATAAGCTCAAAAAAAGACATGTTTTTCTCCTACCCTACACACATCCAAAGACAATAAGAATGTTTCTATTGATATTTATTAATACTGCAGTCACAACCCCAGAAACTTAAAATATTATTGTTGCATCAGGCACTGCAGAGCCTGGGATACTTGGTCACTAAAACTTAATTGGCAGTGTTGTAGACCACAGAGTATCCACAAGAGCAAAGGTTCCCTGAAAAGCAAACATCAGAAGCCAGCTGAAAAGGCCTCCTTATTAGTTACTCCAGTTCTCAAAGGATGTGCGTTGTTATGGAAACTGGAGTAAGGATAAGGAAAATGAGGAGACTAGGAAACACTGTCTTCATGGCTAGGAGGTCACCTACAAACTCTATCAAAAACGTTTCTTCTTTGAGTTATGCCTAAAATCAGCCTGATCTCCTGTTGTTATCAAGTTCAAAATGAGTCCACCAAGGTCCTAGGAGCCAGTCTGATGTCCATTTTTGCTTTTGTTTACCCAGGAGTCTTATGGAGCCTCAGTTATAGGGAGTGGGGAAGAGCGTCATGGTGTTAGTGACAAACCGACCTTATTGAACAAGTCTGAGGGATTACAAAGATCTTTAACACTAGAGTTTGATTCCTATTTTTATAAATAAAAGATAGCATCATCTTGTTCTTCAAAATCAAACTGGAAGGCAGTGAGATTTAACACATTGTAGTCGGGAGACGTACATATACGTTTTACGTTGACTGGTAGTGGAATCCGGGAGACGTATAAATACGTTTTTTTGTAGACTAGTGTAGAATGCGGGTAGTGTATAAATACGTTTATTTTTATACTTTTTTATTGCTCTAAAGGGATGCTAACATGCAGATATATGCATTCCAAAGGACAAAATTTGGG